>ML778657.1:44268-72498 GCA_009831015.1 Picea engelmannii | reverse complement strand
ATTTCGTCTGAGGAGTTGACTCCCACGATATCATGTAATGTATTGGATAGAATTAGCACTCCTCAAACCCTCAAGATCGAAGGATACATGAAAAAGAAAAAGGTAATAGTCCTAATTGATTCTGGCAGTACTCATAATTTCATTCACTATAAATTAGCCAAAGATCTCAATTGCTTTGTATATCCAGTGCCATATTTTCAAGTAATGATTGGAGATAGAGGAACTATCTTGATTTCTCAGGAAAATGCAATAAGATCAATCTTACTATGGGGGAATATGTAATGAATAGTTCAATGATTGCTATACCCATGGGTGGTGAAGATGTTGTACTAGGAATCTAATGGTTACAATCATTAGGAATAGTGGATTTTAATTTTCAAGAACTTTTAATGAAATTTTCCTTGGAAGGAAAAGAAATTGAGTTAAGAGGTATCGCAGGGAAACCCGGTAAGGTGATAAGCTCTAACGGCATGAAAAAATTATTGAAAAAGGGGCATTAAGGAGTTATTTCACAACTATGACCACTAGATGTTCAAACATCTAAGCCATCTAATCCTCAAGATCTCCAAAGGATCATTGATAAGCATTCCAAAGTATTTGAAGATATTCCCAAAGCTCTTCCACCCACTCGAAATCATGATCATGAAATTCACCTAATCCTGGGAGTCTTCCTCCTAACATTAGGCCATACAAATACCCTTACGCCCAGAAGAGTGAAATTGAGCACATGGTTGAAGAAATGTTAGAGGATGAAATTATTAGACCTAGCCAAAGTTCTTACTCTACACCAGTGGTAATGGTATTCAAGAAAGATAACTCATGACATATGAGTCCATATTATAGAGAGCTCAACAAGATCACTATTAAAGATAAGTTTCCCATTCCCGTCATTGATGAATTGTTAGATGAACTACATGGAGCAATCTATTTCACAAAATTGGATCTTCGTTCAGGGTATCATTAGATCAAAATGAAGGAAGATGATATCCCAAAAACAACATTCCGAACTCATGAAGGCCATTATGAATTTTTGGTCATGCCTTTTGGCCTTACAAATGCACCTTCCACATTCCAAGGGTTGATGAATTCCATTTTCAAGCGCTTCCTTCGAAAATTTGTGTTAGTATTTTTTGATGATATATTAATCTATAGCAAGTCTTGGGAGGATCATGTGCGACATGTTGACAAGGTGCTACAACTACTAAAGGAGCAATAACTCTATGCCAAACCATGCAAATGTTTCTTTGGAGTAAAGGAGGTAGAGTATTTGGGTCATATTGTATCTCATGGAGGTGTCAAGGTAGACCTTAACAAGATTAAGGCCATGATGGACTGGCAGATTCCCAAAACATTAAAGAATCTTGGAGGATTTTTGGGTTTGACAGGTTACTACCGCAAAGTTGTTCGGAACTATGGAAGAATAACAACACCTTTAACGACACTAACTAAGAAGGATGCAGTTTCATGGACTCCAGAGGCAACTAAAGCTTTTGAACAACTTAAAGAGGTGATGTGTAAAGCTCATGTATTGACCACTCCAGACTTCACAAAAACCTTTATTGTGGAATTTGATGCCTCGGGAAATGGAATTGGTGTTGTCCTAATGCAAGAAGGAAGGCCCCTGGCTTTTGAAATTCGACCACTCAAGGGAAAGGACTTACAAAAACCCATTTATGAGAAGGGAATACTGCATGCATTGAAGAGATTCCATCCTTACCTAATAGGTAGGCACTTCAAGGTCAAAACAAATCATGATAGTCTTAAATACTTCTTGGAACAAAGACTATCTTTAGAAGAACAACAAAAATGGGTAACCAAGATATTGCGTTATGATTTTGAAATCGTCTATAAAAAGGGGAAGCAAAATGTTGTGGCAGATTCATTCTCAAGAAAGGATGAAGATGTTGAGGCCTTTCTCTGTGCTATCTCAATCATCCAACCCGATTGGATAATAGAAGCAAGGGATGAATGGAAAAATGATGAAAAAGTGTGGACTCTCATTCAAAGGTTGCAGTAGAATTCCAGTGCATCAGATACATTTTCATGGAAAAATGATTCACTATGGTACAATGATCACTTATATTTATGTAAGAACTCCCAACTCAAACAAAAGTTACTATTGGAATTGTACACCTCTCCAGTAGCAGGGCACTCGGGATTTTTGAAAACCTACCATAGTCAAGAAGGACTTTTTTTGGGATGGCCTTAAAACTGATGTTCAAAGGTTTGTGGCAGAATGTTTGGTTTTCCAACAAAATAAGGTGGAAACAATTAAGACCCCAGGTATTTTACAACCATTATCAATCCCAAGTCAGCGCTGGGAGGAGGTTTCCATGGATTTCATCATAGGGTTACCAAAGTCTGAAGGAAGGATTGCCATCATGGTGATTCTTGATAGACTGACCAAGTACGCACACTTTTCTGCACTCTCTCATCCCTTCAAAGCTAGTACAGTTGCCACCTCATTCATGGAAACAGTTCAAAAGCTATATGGCAGCCCAAAGATTATTGTAAGTGACAGAGATCCCATCTTCATTGGACATTTTTGGACATAATTATTTTCTTGTTTGGGTACTCAATTGGCTCATAGCTCATCCTATCATCCTCAATCTGATGGACAAACTGATATAGTGAACAAATGTCTGGAAGGCTACCTTCGTTGCTTTGTCTCTGATAAACAAACACAATGGTTCAAGTGGTGACCCTTGGAAGAATGGTCGTATAACACTTCCTTTCATACTGCAACAAAAATTACACCATTTATGGAACTTTATGGATACCACCCTCCTTCCATCACTTCTTCTCTAAAAGAAAAATCTAAGTTTCAAGCAGTGGAAGATCAAATCGAGAATCAACAACAAGTTCTCCAAATCTTAAAGGACAACCTGACCATGGCACAAAATCACATGAAACAACAAGAAAATCAACATCATAGTGAAAGAAGTTTTGAAGTAGGGGATTGGGTATTTTTAAGACTACAACCATACAAATAGATGTCCCTCAAGCAAGCCAAGAAAGATAATAAATTATCACCAAAGTACTATGGCCCTTATAAGGTGTTTCAAAAGATTGGTACTATGGCATACAAATTGGAGCTGCCTACATATTCACGAGTACACCCAGTTTTCCATGTTTCCTGCTTAAATAAGGTTATAGGTGACAAGATCCCAGTTCAAACTGTATTGCCGGAACTTGAAGAGGAAGGGAAAATCATATTGGAGATTGAAGCCATCACTGACACAAGAATTCGCCAGCTGAGAAATAGATCCATTTCAGAGTATCTCATTAAATGGAGGAAACTACCAGCTGAAGATTCCACTTGGGAAGATGAGTCTTTTATACAGAAGCATCCAGAGTTACTCAAGCATTGAGGATAACACTTGTCTCAAGGGGAGGGGCATGTTAAGACGTAGGATTGGCTCATTACGCCTTAATTGGGGCATATTATATTAATAATGTTATTTTATTTATGTCGGCTTTAGGCCATTAGTTGTAATTATAACTCCTAGTCTCCTATATATACCAAGGAGACATTTTCATTTTGAATCATACTGTACTTGAACATTTAAGTGGGGTAAAAGGAGGTCACCCCCTTGAAGAGGCTTATTATATGAAATAATCTCTTTTTCAAAGCGTTGAGTACCTTTTCTGAGGTTTTTCTATGCTATATTGATATTTAGTTCTTAACAGATATGGAGGACAACAATGACCATAATGAAGAAAGGGGAAAGTCACCACTGAAAAATAAACCCTAGTTGGATAGATATGCTTTGGCCCTCCCAAGAGCATTCCATAACCTTCCCCAACATCCATATAAGTTACTTCCTATGTTCGACCCAGAAACCTCAGGATTGCCTGAATATCATATCAAGAAATTTAAACTAGCGATCAGACTTATGAACGTCCAACATGAAGATGTAGTTTGCAGGATTTCCCCCTACACTTTTGAGAACTCAACCTCCACATGGTATTTCAACCTACCTGTAGAATCCATAACTAGTTGGACAAATTTCAAAAGTATATTTTAGATATAAATTTGTCGAAGAAACCACTATAGGAGCTCTAATGGATTAATTGTTCGCAACCACCATGAGTTCAAAAGAGAAGGTTAAAGATTTCATTCAAATATTCACAGCCATATTAAACAAATTCCAGCCCGAAGCTAAACCAACTCAGCAGTTGAAAATTGAAGTATATGCTAATGCACTCCCAGCTTCTATTTTCATGTTTGTGAAGAGGGTTGCCAAACGAACCTTAACTGAGAATTTTGAAGGAGCTAAGACGATATAATTCCATATGAGAGGGTGTAAATAAGGCCAAGTCTCTTTAGTTAAGAAATAAGTGCCACCTCCTCCCAGGAGAGGACTCCCTCTGACTAGACCGCCAGGGAAAAAAGAAGAACAGACTCCCTCTAAGGGTAATGGAGACATAGAATATATACAATGCATGGTTAATAAATTATCAAATGAGATCATAGACATGAAGAGAAATGCAGGCGAAGGAAACCAAGGCCAAAGGACCTATAATCCTTTCTTTAAAATAAACCCACCATTCAAAGAAATTGAACGTCCCCCAGCTAACTTGAATATCGATCTAGGGAATGTCGCATCTGATTCTTTTTGTACTTATCACCAGGAAAACCACTCTAAAAGAGACTGCCCTCGATGGGTGCATGCCATGAATTTGATGGCCAACTAATTTTTAGATGAGGTTTCCCTAATGAAACAACCAAGCAGTTTGGTTATGAATGTTGCTGACCAAGAAGAGATTAACCTACCAGAAGATACAACCATGCTAATATGGGATCCATACCTAATTATTCCTCGAAAAACCTATTTCAGGTTCAAGAACCACCCATAGAGGTCTCAGTTGTGCAAACTAGAAGTAAAGGTCCTCCTGTCTCAAAGGATCCCACTACCACTCAAACTTCAGGGGAGACGTCGACTCCCGATCACCTGAAAGCACCTTTTCCTCCCCGTAAGAACCCTATTAGCATCGATACCCGAGAATTTCCTAAATTGGAGTAAAACGTAGTTGAAGATATGAATAAGTTGAAGGCTAATATATCAGTTATGGACATATGTAGAATCCCTCAACAAAAATAATTCCTACTACAAGCATTGAAATCAGTAGAAAACCCTACGAAAATAAATGAGCAACAAAGAAATCTAACTTCTATAGATCTAGTAAATAAACCAACTGTGAATACCTACTCAGAAGATAAGAAGGGAAAATCTTTTGTCCCACCATTCCTCTTAACGTTTGAAGTCTTCAACATGAACCTACACAATTGTTTGGTAGATTCAGGAGAATATTCCAATGTTATGCCCTTGTCTATTTGCAAAAAATTAAATGTCATTCCTATAAAGAATGATAAACGTGTGATACAACTAGACAGAACCTAGGTCAAAGTCATGGGGGAACTCAGATATGTAATGATCAGGGTAGTGACACATCCTAAGTTTGTGCAAGTGATTGACATCATTGTAGTAGACATCCGAGAGGCCTATGGGTTATTACTAAGTCGAGATTGGTATAAGAATTTCAATGGGTACTTTAGTACAGACTGAGAACACCTTTGGCTACCACTGAAGGGATACAAGAATATGATCAGAATCAATAGGGAGAGATACCTAAAACATATGGTCATTGATCTAGAAACCCCGAACGAACCCTCATCCACTGATTTCCTCGTCCTGCAAAATTATTCCTATGATTCCTATTTCAGAAACTTCACCCATCTTCCATATGATGTCCCTCTCACTCATAATTCTGAAATGGTTTTTCAAGAGAAATTGCCAATACCGACAGAGGAAAACCTCTTCTATCAAGAACATGTGCTGGAAATCATAGGAAAAAAGATAGGAGGGAAAGAAAGTAATAAGAAGGAAGAGATGGTTAAATTTCACTCACAGATATGGACCATATATTTTGATGGATCTAAATCATAGGAAGGATCAAGGGTGGGGTGCATCCTCATTGATCCAAAAGTTAAACATCATTTCCTATCTTGTAGACTAGAATTTGAATGCACAAATAACACCACCGAGTATGAAGCTCTAGTGCAAGGGTTAAAGAAAGCCATATACTTAAACATAAAATAATTGATGGTTTTTGGAGACTCGGAGATTCTCGTTAGACAAGTAAGGAATACTATACATTGTGATTCCTCGTACCTAAAGAATTATCAACAGGAAGTGCATAGGTTAATAGATCATTTTGAATATTTCAATATCACAGCGATCCCTAGAGAAAGGAACATTCTTTCTAATTCCTTGTCCATAGATGCTTCAAGGATGTTACCTCTAGAATATTATGAAGCCTCTCGATTCACTGTAGAACTACTCTACAAACCATCAATGCCTAACAACATTTCTAATTGGAAAGTCTTTCAAGGAGATGAACAGATCATAAAATTTCTGAATAACCAAGATAATTTCAAAGACTTATCTATTGACGATGAAGTATTCCAGGAACAATCAACAAGAGATGATCCTCAAACAGGTCAACCTATTGATAAATCGAAGTCTCACACAATCTCGAAAGGGATAACTAATTTGGAAAACCTTTTTGACCTGAAGGAATGATTTAAGGGGCCTAAAACTGCAAATATTGGTAGCTCCTGTCCCCTGCATGAAACTATAAATCTCAGAACCCCAAAAAACCCAAAGAATATGAATCTCGGTAAGACTATATCTAAAGAGGAAAGAAATGCTTACCTCAAACTGTTTAGACAATACCAAGATGTCTTTGCATGGTCCCGTCGATATTTGAAAACTTATGATACCTACATCATTCAACACACTATCTCGTTAAGACCTAAAGTGAAACCCTTCCAACAAAAGATTTGAAAGTATCACCCATCCCTAGAACCTCTCATGTATCAAGAATTGAAGAAATGTTCGGATTCCAAAATCATCTTCCAAGTTAGACATTTCACGTGGGTAGCAAATTTGGTTCATGTGAGGAAAAATTATGGAGAAATATGATTATGCGTAGATTTTAGAAACCTCAACATAGCTTCAGAAAAGGACAATTACCCAATCCTGCCAATGGAGGAACTCCCACAGACCGTGTTTGGTTTAGAGATCGTCTCTCTACTAGATTGTTTCTCAAGGTACAACCAAGTCCTGGTTTCAGAGGAAGATCATTTGAAAACTACCTTTCGAACCAAGTGGGGAACCTTCGCTTATAAACACATGCCTTTTGCGTTAATCCACACAGGGGTGACCTTCCAAAGGGCTATGGATGTATCATTTCAGGGACTAATCAACAAGTGTGTGGTAGTGTATCTGGACGACATAACTGTGTATTCATAAAACAGAGAAGAGAACATCCAACACTTAACTCAGATTTTTAGCATCGAGGAAGGTACGTTGCTAGGCCACATTATATTTGAAGCAGGAATTCACATTGAACCAGAAAGGATTAAGGCCATATCTCAAATATTATTGCCTCACAACAAGAAATCTATGCAGTCATTTTTTGGACAAATCAATTTCGTGAGGAAATTCACTACCAATTTCACGAAAACTATCAAACCCTTGCAAAAGATGATTCGTAAAGATGTCGAATTTAAATGGGACTATGAACAGAAGGATGTTGTCAGCAAAATCAAAACTGCTATATCTCAAGCCTTGGTGTTATAAAGTCCTGATTTCAAGAGAGATTTCTTCCTCTATACTTTTTCCTCTGACCAATCGTTAGCTGCGATATTGACTCAAAAGGATGATGAAAACAATGAGGCCCCGATGTCATTCATGAGAATTAACCTCCAAGGAGCCGAACTAAATTATCCTACCATATATAAAGAGGCTTATGTAGTTTATAAAGCAGTAAAACACTTCAGGTCTTATATCCTTAAGAACCATACCAAAGTAATTGTATCTCATCCTGCAGTCCACTCCTTGTTCACTCAATAGGAGATGGGGAAAAGAAGAGGGAACTGGATAGTAGCAGTTCAAGAGTTTGATCTACATATAAAACCTTCCAAACTAGTTAAAGGACAAGGGTTATGCAAACTTGGGGCTGAAGCCGAGGACGAAGTAAATGAAGACTCTGGATGGGAGAATGAAATGACATTATGGTGTGGTGAAATTTCATACCTTTCCCCAGGGCCAGAGTCTTGGTATGAGAATTTGACTTATCTCTTGTACCATGGGACTTGCTCGGAAAATATCAACCCTAGGGAAAGGAGATCTCTCAGGATAAAATCCACACAATACCGCCTCATAAATTCATTACTCTTCTGGGTTAATTATGATGGGGTACTCTTAAGATGTCTCGAAGAAGAAGATGCAGAAAAAGTTCTGAAGGAGCTCCATGATGGCCCTGCTGATGGACATTTCAAAGGAAACACCACCTCTAATAAGATACTGAGAGTTGGTTATTATTGGCCCACCTTGTTCAAAGACACTCACACTTATGCGAGAAACTTCAAAACCTGTCAAATAAGCGTTGGGAGGGAGAATAGAGCGGAATTCCCACTCCAAATAGTGTCTGTCTCTAGGAATTTTGAGCAATGTGGGTTAGATATCATAGGAGAAATCCAACCCAGTTCCTCAAAACAACATAATTATATACTTACCGCCACTGATTATTTCACTAAATGGGAAGATTCCATCTGTCTAACCCATGTAAATGAGAAGGTGGTAATTCAATTCATAGAACAACAACTCACCACAAGGTTTGGGGTCCCTTCTGTCCTGGTTTTTGATAATGCATCTTATTTTTCTTCCACACTATTGACAGAGTTCACTCTGGACAAAGGAATCATAATTAGGTACTCTGCGAATTATTATCCATAGGGAAACAAGGTGGCGAAATCAACCAATAAGAACCTAGTGATAATATTAAAGAAGATGGTTGTAGAAAACCAAAGGAATTGGCATAATTTACTCTACAACGCTCTATGGTTTGATAGAGTCACACCCAAGGAAGATATAGGAAATTCCCCATACTTTCTGGTATATGGGCAGAAAGCCATTCTCCCGAATAAGCTTTATCTCCCATCTCTTCAACTAGCCCAATATTCCGAAGGACAACCTCCATCAGTCATACAAACAATAATTCACACTCTACTCATTCTAGAGGAAGAAAGGGAATAGGATAAATCAAAGTTCATGGCCCACCAATAGATCGTTAAAATATGGTTTGACAAGCATAAGGCTAAAGAGAAGAATTTTGAAGTAGGGGACTTGGTCCTAAAATGGGACAGAGCAGATGAGCCTAAAGAAAAACACTCTAAGTTTCATAATTTATGGCTCAAGCCTTTCTAGGTGGCTAAAAAGATTGGGGCAGGTACTTATCGGTTACATAATGAGGGGGGAACCTGACGCCCTCCTAGTAAACATCCAAGCCCTAAAACAATATCTCCATTCATATATATATATATATATATATNATTTCATGAGTTGTTTCAACTAGGTTGACTATGAATTACTTTTATATATTTTTTTCTTTTTTTGTTTGATTTCTGCACTTTTGAAGGTTGTGTTTATCAAGACAATGGTTGACCTCAAATCATGCGACATAGAGAACCGTGTTCCTAAATCATTGGTCACATACAACACAAGAAGTGTCGAGGAACCCTCGGTTGCTTTGAAGAGTCATATATATACCCCACACTGATGAACAACTCTGGAGAAATGAAGAAAGGTCTACCCGGTGGTCTGGTGAAACCTTAATGGAAAGTTGGAAAGATGAAAAGGAGTACATGAACCCCAAAGATAAATCTAGCAAAGGATTCAACTTAAACCATCTCACTTTGCAAAGTAAACAAACGTCATCCTCTCCCACTCGCTCAGGGAATTCTACTAAAATCAAAGTTGACTATACCAAATGAGTGAAAAGTAGGAGGGGGTATGCAGATATATCCATCGGGGCTCTGGGTTCTCACTAGCAGCAGAGCAAGGTCTTTGATGTCGGGGTGACTTCGTCGGGGCTATGCACGCTCATTGGCAGTGAAGCAACACCGTAGCAAGTGATTAAAGGTAATTAAAGGCTTTAGGCCAGTGAATACTTACTAGAATTTGTACAAAAGAGCATGAGTCAGAGTTACACGAAATGAAGGAGGAATAAATATTAAAAACCCCACAAGGAGACCCAGAAGAATTAACCAGGGTGTTTCAAACGCAAGGCTAAATGAAGCTCTGATTTAAGGCTAGTAAGGTTCTCCACCAGCTTTCGTATGAGCCGAACATGAGGGAGGAACAGATATTTTGTTTTTTCCCATTAAGTCGCCATTTGTTGAGCACTCAACACACCCTAAAAATCCTTTCTCAAAATTTTAGTTTTTTTGGTACCACTTGATCTTCTACACTGTCTGATTCTACTTCAGTATGAAAAATGTTGCCTTGGCTTATCATTTTTTGTTTTACATTTAAGTCTTTCAAGGTTTTCTTGAGCATGAGAGAACCCATAAATTAGATGAATAACATCTAATTTAGAGAATTGAGAGTCAAAACTCTTCCCCGACGCACTTAATAAATTTGGCATCAGATAAGATTAAGCGCGAAAGAAAAAATACTTGATAGAACTGAAGTTGTCGAGTCCCGATCTTCGTTGACATCAGAAGACAGGAGTTTTCTTTTGCAACAAGGACCACCAAGGATATCATGGACGACCGATCCCTCTCGATGTCGGTAAAAGTTAAAAAGAGAAAGCTTCGAATGAAGAATGAAATAATGGCATCGATCGCCGACTTCCAAAATGTTCTCGGTATTGGGATATTTCAAGGATGATAACCCACAAGGTAACTATGCAATGGAAATATCTTTGAAGGCTGAGCCCCGATAACTTTCTGCATCGCCAATTTTTTAGAAGGATAGCCTATAGAGGACGTGATAAGTCAATCATCGATCATGGAACCCCGATACCTTTCAGCCTTGGTAATAGCAAGTTTATTTTAAACACCTGCCTCCTGTCAAAAAAAGGCCAACTCCAATTGAGATGCATGATCAAACCACCTATCCTCATCTGTCATCTGTCATTGCCTGAGTGATTAGACGTACGATCTAGTTTTCCCCTGAGTCGTTACTAGATCTCAAGACCCACGTCACATCCCAAACCAGTTCTGCTACGTCAGCACCGTACAACGAAATCAGTTGGCGTCGAAGGATTTTCAGGAGGATAGCAATGAGAACATACATAAGGATATTTTCAATTCCCAATCTACCCACTAAGAAAGAAATGCGATAGGACATTTTATCTCTAAGATACGATCGATCAAAAGCATTTAAAGGACTAATTAATTCCAAAAATCTCGCATTAGTTGTTAATATGTGTGTGAATCAAAAGGACCGTGAACCTATCAATACCACGCATCACCCTCCGTGCCACTGCCGTCAACCCAAGTATAATTTATTTGTAGAGATTCAGTGGTAGGTTGTTTTGAATCTCACTCATGACTCGAATTAATTGGTTGATATGATTGGTATGATCTCTCTCGTTAAATACTCTTAAGTCTTTTTTTTTTAAACGAGATTGTTCTATGTGCAAAGAAGTTCAGAACATCTAGAGGAGTGAGACGAGCCATCCATGGAAAGCTTCCAAAGTCTAGTGAGTATTAAATAATAGTTAGCAAGCATTGTAGGTGTGTACCATTATATGGATGTTTTATCCTTCCTTTAATACGCTTTCATCCAATGTTTCTCTGTACAGATGCCTAAAGAATCATTTTCAGTTACAGGGACAATTGTTACACATTATTTTAGTCATCCCTATGATCATTAATGATGTAAAACTATCTGTTTCCTTTAGAGGGGTCAGTGGCCTGAATTCCTGAAGAAAGAAGGGAGAAGAACTTTTACTGAGAGAAGAAGTTGTATTTTCCTTTGTAAAAACCCTATTAAAGAGTATTTCCACAGGCTTCTCTATACATCGGGTGCAGAAATGACTGAATTATGCAAGCTGTACTAAAGCTAGGTTACGGAGTTTCTGCAAGCTACACTATATCTAGGGTGAGGAAATGCCTTATTTCTGTAGGCTGCACTATAGCTAGGGTGCAGAAATTCCTGTACGTGGGAAAAACAAGAGTCTTCTCGATGCTTCTAGAAGGAGAAGATTCTATGGTGTGGTGTCCTTTGAACGGTTTGGATCTTACTCACTTTCATGATTTAGTGCGATCATCCTAACCTCCTCACCTTATCCTCTTGATCTTATAAAAGGAGAGGATCTCTCATGGAGAAATTTAGCTTGATTGGGTTGGAAAGTTCTTGAGTCTTTAAGATTGGAAATTTGGCTTGAGATTGTTAGCTTAGTTAGATTAGCTTTGAGCTTTGCTTTGTCAAGATAGATTGTGAGTAGCTATCAGATCCATGGTCTTAGAATCCTTGGATAAAGAAGTGTGTGGGAAGCAAGGAACCGTTGGAAGGAACCTGACAACATAAAGGCATCTAGTTGTATCTTTCTTCCACATTCTTTAATACATATATACTTTTCTTTCCTATATGAATGCTTTGTGTTCATATTGTATGATTCCTTGATCACATACATAGTTTCATATCAAATAGACTCTATTATTCTTGTCTCTGTTGGCTTGTGTTTATTTGCAGATATTTCTCCATAAGCCTCATGATGGAGGTTGGATTGCATTGGTGAAGTCGGATCTTCGATATTTAAAAGGTATGTTCCATATCCATTTCTCATTTGATAATTGAAATCTAAGGAAAGAGTAGTGTAATGTCTTGTTTTGTTATAGTTTCGTAGTGAAACTAGGGGGATTGATTTGTGTCTGCACTTAACAATTATCCCGATAACAAAATTGGCGACCATACTGGGGAACGAATTGTTTTCCTCGTTTGTCTTGATTTCTTTATTTGATTGCATGGGTTCTATTTTATGAGTCACCAGGGGATCTAAATTGACTCTTTGACTATTTAAGTTCATTGGAAAAACCTTCTTACTTTTTATTTTTTCATTTTTACTTTGATTTTTGCACCCTGCTTTGAGGGACAGTGTGTCGATATTTGATTTTTGCACCCTACCTTTTTTACCAGTGCAAAATCTCTACATCCTGCCCCATATCTATCCTATGGAAACCTCAAATTTATGCACTGTATTGGTTCTTTGGCCTGTGTAAATCAGGGATTTCCGCACTATGTTAGTCTGATAGCCTACGAAGATTTTGACATTTTTTATTTTTGATGGTTTTTCCTTACCCAGATATTGGATTTGGTTTTGGGGTGAATTGTTGGGTTTGATTATGATCTGTTTACAGTCTGCTTGACAATTTTTGAGCTACTTTTAGCCATATTTTCTTCTTTTTTTTTATTTTGAAATATTTGGTCTTTTGCTTTCAGTGTCTTTCAGTTACAAAGCATTATTTTTTCTTTATAATTGTTTGGTGAAAGAACTTTTTCTTTTATTGAATAGTTTGTGTTAAAAGAGAAAATTCGTTTGGGTTTCTTTGTTTTATAGAGATTTGCTATTTCTTTTAGTTATATTTGAAACAAAAAAAATTGATTTCTTGCTTTATATTAGATTGAGGGCATCCTTGCATTTGAAGTAGCGAAATTGCATGATTTTGGGCATTTTGGGGGGGGGCAAGAATCGTGTATTGGTGTACAGTCTCTTTTGCTCAATTCTTGAAAATCTTGATATTGACGAGTTTAATAAACTTTTGGGACATTGTGTATATGGGAATGATAATCATTTTCTACCTCTTGTAATATAGATTTCATCGAAGTGAAATATTTGCATTCTCATTTCTTTGCATTGTTTAGAGTGGGTGAAAACACCATATTGTCCACACCATATTCCTTTTGTGTAACAATAGCCTTAAAAATAAAGCACCTATAAAGATTGATTACACATTTTTATACTTTCTAGTAGCAAACCTACATTAGATTAGTTGTAGGAATTTGGAATAGGTGTGAAAGATAAATTTCCAAAGATGAAAACAAACATAGAATCTTGAGTTAGTGAGCAGTCAAATCCACTTATTGCATTTTGTCCTGGGAAGTCGTTCTCACACAAGGATCAAACCTGAGGTCGCATTGAGATTGGCAGAGTTACTCACCCTGTTTTGTTGGTCTTGGTGTAGAGATTGCGCATATTATGGGGGTCACTTGAAGGTATACCCACAATGATGAGTGGAAGGCTTTCAAGTTGATTTCGGGCTAGATACGCTGCCTTTGCACATGGATCAGACTGTCGATTGTTTCCCCAGGCATCATGGTAGTGATTGGTAACCTTAGTGGCCTATGTCTTTAGGGTATTTACACGAGGTGACTATGGAGGGGCAAGTAGTCACAGTACTTGGAATCGACGTTGGCCAAACTCACTCAGGATCCTTGGAGGGTATACCCACAATTATGTGTGGGAGCTTGCACCAAGGCGTAAGTCTGTTAAGTAGGTCGTCAATGAAACTTTTCCACCTGCTCTATCTCATCCCCTTCTTACTTTGTTCCCGCGACGTTGGATTTCATCACCAACTAGTGTGCTCATTATGAGAAGGTTTTGTTTTCTTGCTTTCTTACTAGATTTTTTGCGTGTGTTGTTTGTTTTCCCTAGTGGACTCTAGGTTGCAATTTTGTTTTTAATGGTGTCAGTTCCTGGAATTACCAATGAAGGAACCTCTACTCTAGAGGAACCTTTTGTTTTTCCTTCTTACGAAAACATCGGTCCTCCTTACATCACTACTTTGAGCCTTCCAGGTCTCACAATTGGATTACCAGCATGGTTGTTTTCCAATCAGGTAATCCCGAATGCAGTTAGTGCTTCAGTTGTAAGCACTTCCCCCCAAGACCATCAACCTCATGTTGATCCTTTTCCTTCTTCACCAATAAGATCTTCTTCTCCTTCTTCACTTACAAGGTCTTCCTCCATTTCATCTTCTTCACTGAGTGAAATCTCTAAATATAGTAACTCGGTGGATAAGAAGAAGAATAAAAGAAAGAATAAGAACAAGAAAAATAAGCAAGGGTCCAAACTTCCAACCTCTCTCTGACAGGTTGGAAAGAAACCAATTACTGTTAATCATGTTGGGAGTGTTGATGATGCCAAGACAACCCAAACTCGTAAGACCAAGTATTCTTGTAGGATTTGTAAGGGTAACCATCTTCTTAAAGATTTCCCTGGTCTATCCAAGGTTATAGAAGCATGGTCTACGCACCCTCACCAACCCATGTCGTCAGCCTCTAAGCAACATGTTAATGACCTACTGTCAACTAGTCAGGATACCCTTGGGAAGAAGAAAAGTAGAGTTAAGTTTATGTGCATGTTATGGAAAGGGAGTCATATAAATCACCTTTTCCCTAATATGGGTGAAGCCTCAAAATTACTGGAAGACATGAGTTTTCATAGCCTCAACTTCCAGCTTCTCATCGCAAGCTTACTCTCGACTGACTTGTAGTTGATGGAATGATCAATATGGTCCCTTGATCGGTCAGTCTGGTTGATCATGTAGTCAATCTGGTCACGTCCTTAGTTGAATCAATTGACAAAGTGGTCGATTCGATCACATCCTTGGTTGATCCCACTCTCTCGTTAGAGAGTGAAACCAAAGTGGTCGATCTGATCCCATCCTCGGTCGATCCCACTCTCCCGTTAGAGAGTGTAACCCAAGTGGTCTATCCAATCCCATCCTCGGTCGATCCCACTCTCCCATTAGAGAGTGAAACTCAATCAGTCGATCCCTTTCCACCCATCGACCCCATTCTCCCCTTAGAGAATGAAACCCAAGTGGTCTATCTAATCTCGTCATCTTTTGATCCTATTCTCCTGGTAGATAGTAAACTTGATGTTGCCCACGTTTTTCTCATTGATACAGAATCTATCATGCTAGGGGGATTTCTTCCTTCTCTCGTAGAACCCCCTCCAAGTAATGAGACCATCCTTTTTAATTGAGGTATGCTAACTGGACCTCATCTTCCCTCTCACATTCCTTTCAAGATTACAGTACAAGTTTGTGGTCAAGATGTTCCTCAGACACTGATAGATGAAGTTTCATCCATTAGTAATTTTTCCTCTCTTTCTTGGAAAGATTTGGGTTATCCTTAGCTTGTGCCAGTTACCCACACTTTGTTCACCTTTAACAAAAGAACCAGTCACCCTTTAGGGATCCTTCCCCATTTTCCCATAACTTTGGGAGGGAAAAATGTCTTTATTTATGTCATGGTAGTCCAAGACCCCTTGGATTTCGATTTACTCCTTGTGAGAGATTATGTCTATGCGATGAAAGCTATTGTGTCCACTCTTTTTCATGTGATATTTTTCCCGCATGATGGAAGAGTGGTGGCTATTGATCAACTTTCGTTTGTTGGCCCTGACTTGACCATCAACTGAATGAACTCCCTAAATGGTTCTTATATGCAGATGGTATTTCCCCCACCATAGGTTAATTATGTGGCGTTGTCTCCCATGAATTCATCTTCTAATGACTTGGATCCGGTAGTTGACATGGTAATCTCTTCGGTAGGGCTATTGAATCTTGATCTCCTTACCCCTATCGTGGACTTCGACATGTGTCCCTTCCAGAGTCTGTTTCTTCCGTCAAGGGAAGATATCTTGGAGGCCATGACCGAGGTTTGTCCCTTGAAATGGTGTCCTTCCATAGCTTTGTCCTCTTGGAAGCCATGATCAAGAAGAGAGATGAGCATGGTTTCCTGATTCCAAGCTCATTAAAAAATGAAACCAACTTTGACCATGGTTCTCTCCTTTCAAGCTCGTTAAAAAATGAAACTAGCTGTGAGGATAGTTTTGCACCTCTGTGGAAACCTCGTTAAAAAATGAAATGGAGGTTACGAGCATAGTTTCTATTTCTGTGTCAATCTCATTAAACAATGAAAGAAAGGTCTAGGGATTGAACTTGGATTCTCGAGCATAGTTCTTGTTCTTGTGTCAAGCTCGTTCAAAAATGAAATAGATTGTTCCCCCTCTCTGTTTGAGTCGAGTCCTTTGTAGTATTTGAAGCTTCATTTCATTCTCCTTTACAATTGGATTAAATGAAGCTTGGGGGTCATTTTCTTCCAGCCTCTGGACTTCATGCTAAAGTTGAGCCACTAGTTTCTTAAGTTGGGGGCTAAGTAACAACCATCCCTGTGTTATGCATTGGGAAGTTTGGTAAGTCCAAGAATAGTTTTCTATGGTTCAAGCTTGTGTAAAAATGAAACCACCTACCTCAAGCATAGTTTTCTCTAGTTCAAGCTAGTGTAAAAATGAAACTAGGTCCAAGCATAGTTTTGGCTAGTTTTAAGCTTGTGTAAAAATAAAATCTATCCCAAGCATAGTTTTTTTTTGTTTTAAATCTTGAGTAAAAATGAAAACAATCTCGAGCTTAGTCTTTGTTATTTCTCATGCTCGTAAATACATGAGAATAAGTTACCATGCTTAGTCTTTTTTCCTTCTTGTGCTCATAAATATGTGAGAATGTAACTAAGTATACTTTTATCACTTTTTTGGACTCATAAAGGTTATACAAAAAAGGAACTCATTGGAGTGTCCTTTAAGCTCTTTTCAGACTCTCTAAACATGAAATGATTGCTGAGCGACCTTGTTCTTTTCACACTCATAAAAATATTTGAAGAAAACGTTCGATGGGAAGTAGGTTATCACTTTTTCTGTCTCGTCGAACTAATTTATGAAAAAAGAACTGAGAGATTTCTCTTTAAGTGTTTTTTAGACTCTCTAAACATGAAAAACCCCTAATTTTTCTATCTTTTGACTCGTTAAAAAAACATCGAAAGGCCCATATGGGACTAGAGTTTTCTTTAAGTGTTTTTCAGACTCTCTAAACATGAAAAACCCATGAGTTTTCTTTCTTTGGACTCATAAAACAAAAATCGAAAGGCCCATATGGGAATGAACCACTCCTTCCTAGGGTTCGTTAAACATACTTCGAGGGACTCATATGAAGGATGAGATTACATTTCAATCATATGTTATCCTCCTCAAGATTGTGTAAAAATAAAGAGGTACTCGCCATAAATGGTTGGGGGGGGAATTGGAAAAGAAATGTATCTAAACTTGTATTCTATGGAAGAGTCCCTTTGAACATGACACCCTTTCACTCACTTATGTCTAGGTTGGAAAATCCACTTGTCTCTTGATCATACTCCTTTATAATATTACAAATTTGTTTGTGATCCTTGTTGTTGAGTCAGTGTTTCCAAGACAGTCGTCATGTCTTCAATATGTTCAAAGAGAAGTTTAGCCCAGAAAACCTTCTATTGCGCTGGCCATTTCTGCAGTCCTTAATCCTTCTATTGCATCAACCATCCTTGAGTTAGTCATGAATCACTTGTTACTCTGATCTACTTCAAATATTTTTACCTGTTTCATGTCATTGATGGGGGATACATTAAGGCCCTCATGTGACAAATATTTTCCTATCGACTTCAACTCATTATCTGGGAATTAGAATTAGAAACTAATTGATACCTTGGAACTTGCATGCCTCAATGGAAGGTGTCCTCACTTTTGACAGTGGGTTTTCATTATCGACCCCTGATCAAGAGATTTCATCGAGTGTTCGACTTCAGCTCATTAATTCACATTCGTTGGATTGTACGAGAGTACCTTGTGGGGCATTGACATTAATGGTCATTTCCCTTGCACTTGTTAATGGTATTCACTAATGATTGATAATCAAGTGGTTTATACCATGCTCAACTTCAACACATGTATTCACATGGTTAGATTTGTACTATGGAGTGATGGAGATGAAGACCCTGGATCTTTTCAGACAGATTCAGGTTGTGTTGGAGTATATTTAGTTTGTACTATTGCATAGATCCACATTGTATGTCCCATGGCTATGTTCAAATTTGAGTCTTTAACACATAGATCCACAGTGTATTTTTGGTAGCTATGCATAGATTTGAGTCATAATGGCATGGATCCATAGTGTATGTTTGGTGGACATGACCTATATTACTTGACATGGATCTTTGCATGTCAGCATTTATTCTTTGAGTCACTTGTATTATGAGTATGGGAATGCCTACCTCTCTGATGATATATTATTGTACTATATTTCCTTGTTTGTTGGCAGGTTTCTGACGGACATGTTTCTTGTTCCCTATACACACTGGACAAAGTATTTCAGCTATCACTTTGTTATAAATTCATACTTTGGGGGACTTTTTGTTACACATTATTTTCATCATCCCTATGATCGTTAATGATGTAAACCTATATGTTGCCTTTAGAGGGGTCAGTGGCCTGAATTCTTGAAGATAGAAGGGAGAAGAACTTTTACTGAGAGAAGGAGTTGTATTTTCCTTTGTAAAAACCCTATTAAAGAGGATTTTTGTAGGCTTCTCTATACATAGGGTGTAAAAATGGCTGATTTCCATAGGCTGTACTAAATATAATATGTGGAGTTTCCGTAGGCTGCACTATATCTAGGGTTGGTAAATCCCTGATTTTTGCGGGCTGCACTATAGCTAGGGTGTGAAAATTCCTGTACGTGGAAAAAATGAGCGTCTTCTTGATGCTTATAGAAGGAGAAGATTCTATGGTGATGTGGCCTACGAACATTTTGGATATTACTCACTTTCATGGTTTAGTGGGATCATCCTAACCTCCTCATTTTATCCTCTTCAGCTTATAAAAGGAGAGGAGATCTCATGGAGAAAGTTAGCTTGATTGGGTTGGAAAGTCCTCGAGTCTTTAAGATTGGAAATTTGGCTTGATATTGTTAGCTTGGTTATATTGGATTTGAACTTTTCTTTGTCAAGATAGATTGTGAGTATCTAGCATATCCATGGTCTCAAAATCCTTGGAGCAAGAAGTGTGTGGGAAGAAAGGAACTGTTGGAAGGAACTTCACAATATCAAGGCATATAGTTGTATCTTTGTTCCACATTCTTTAATACATATATACTTTTCTTTCCTATATGAATGTTATTTGTTCATATTGTATGATTCCTTGATCATGCACATAGTTTCATGTCAAATAGACTCTATTATTCTTGTCTTCATTGGCTCATGCTTCTTTGCAGATATTTCTCCACAAGCTTCGCGACGAAGCTTGGATTGCATTAGTGAATTCGGAACTTCGATATTTAAAAGGTATGTTCCATATCCATTTCTCATTTGATAATTGAAATATAAGGAAAGAGTAGTGTATTGTCTTGTTTTTTTCTAGCTTCATAGTGAGCTAGGGGGATTGATTTGTGTCCACACTTAACAATTAGCCCAATAACAACAATGCCTCCGAAGAAACCTACCACCAGGAAATCTTTGAAAGTGCGAAAGCTAATGGAACGATGGTACGTGAAAGTGCAGCAAGCCGCAGAAAGAATCAAATACGTTGGGGTAGTCTAGATGGGCCAAGAAAACAAAGAACATGACATCTGGGCGTTGAGCGAAAACAATCTTGAACATATAAAAATATCAGCCAATTATTGGGCCAAAATGTCTCGGGAACCACACCATGAAATTCAAGGGAAATGGGCCAAGTGAAAAAGACACTAGGTTAAGATCAACAAGGTGATGAAATATATAAAACTTCCCAACTTTGGCACACCTAATGATTTCCTCGACCTACGCAACATAGTCAAATCACACGCCAAGCAAGATTCTTCATGGGCTGAAAGACTAGCAATGGTGACTGACACAATGCTAGGATAGGTACAACAATTTATGGAACATCTAATCAATGCTCGGGTTGTGCTTCAACAATTAAGTGTTAGTCTGGTCAAGTATCAGACGCATGGAATGGAGATCAGAGAATTTTATGCACTCCCTATGGAACAAAACAAATTTCCATACACCCAAACCTGTGAGGAGTTGTTCATCAGTTGGTCGGAGTATGAGAAAAGTCACCCTTTCAAGTAATATATTGAGTTGACTGTTAGAAAAAATTGTTACAAGAGAATGCCACATGGTGAATTATGTTTACTTATCTACAGTTAGTCGTTATTTTCAGTTGAATTTTATGTTATAAATAAGAGCATCGACCAATTAGTTAGGGGTCAATGGTTGTTGCAAGAAACTCTTTCTTTTTGGTTTTCAAGAATTATTTCCGAGCTACTGTTAATAGAGAAGTCCTTTTGGACCAGAGACAAAGTTATTTTCATCAAATGCATGTGTGATTGGATGTGGAGAAGAACTATTTCCTATATCATTTCATGAATGATGGTGTAATGAGTAAGAACCATTTAATCTATTGTCAAGTTATCTGGTGCAATGTTTTGTTGTTCTTTACTTTAATGATGAAGATGAATTGTTGTGTTATCATGTGATGGATGATTAGTCTAGGTGAACTATTTTGCTTGCCATTATCTTATCACATATGTGTTTTCTTTATGATAATTAGTATCTCAGATAGTAATTGGATGCTCACATGGTTAACATATTAGTACTAGGATTGTGGTATAAAATTTTCATCTACATACTTGAGTAGAGGGTTATCCCAAGCTCAATCTCTTTTCTAGTAGTTAAACTTAATCCTGTTTTGTTGCCAAGTTGGTTTATACCGGTTTACATCTTATATCATTCCCACCTAAGAGAAAATAAAAAAAGAGAAAGTCCAAAATGAAGGAGACGCCTTCATAAGAAAACATAGAGCCCATCGATTAATTGGCCAGATTGCAATATATGGAGAACCATTCCACTATTAAACGTTGCAAAGTCTAATTGGGCCTCAGTGGCGGGTTTGGTTCCTACTGTTGAACTAAAGTGATTTAATACCCATGAACACAATCTAAGGATAGAAAACACTCCAAAAGCTGAAAAAGAAGATTCAATCCCTAGTATGGTCGCCAATTTTGTTACAAGGAAAATCTCTCTATGGTTAGGGGTAAACCACAACAGACGAAAATGACTCCAAAAATATACTCTAGTCTCAAGTATGTATATAAAAAAATATTCTAGCAAGACAAGATAAATGTCCTACGTCATCCATATGTTTGATGAATTCCATCATTGAGTACTTGACTCAAAGCAATATACCTGCAAATAGTCCTCAACAACTAAGAAACACAAACATATGGTGATAATATATGATGTTAGCACATTCAATAGCATAATCCATTAACATTCATAACAAATACTCCCATGGAATAATAATTCAAATATTTGCAATATATTAATTGGACGAGAAAAGAGTATTTCTATTAATATATAATCAACAGAAGTGAATCAATTACAGACTTCCGTGTCGGCATGGTTCAGAACCAAGAAACTAGGTTCCTTCCAATTGGACCTCCACCACTTCAATTCTCCACCAAAGGAAATCTCATGTAAAATAGACAATAAATTTCTCAATTAGTAGGGGAAGAGCTTGGGGGATGAACAATGTGTTTAGAATTAAAGGACAAAGGGATGCAGACTAAATGTGAAGTGAATAATTTCTCTAGAGTTACTTTTCTCTCAAAGTTGAATTAATTTTCCCTCTTTCCATAGCTAATATTTGGCCCATTTATAGCCTTCAAATGGAAGTAAAGGGTCGAGTCAGAACATTTCCAGTATAAGGCATTCCAAGTATCATTGATCTCGTGACTTGACATGTAAACCCAACAACATTTTTTTTTTATTTTGGGCACATTTACTGATGTACATGGGATGTAGTGGTGAAACCTACATATACATATGTTGTATAGTAGGCAAGAATCATATATGTGAAAAAAAAATATTTTTATCTCTGGGATTTTGCAAAAAGGGACTTCAAGTCTGCATAGGGAAATGGAAAAAGTCCATCTGTGCAAGATTGCATGGGGTGAGGAAAATATTTCTATAAGATCTCATGTCGATGGAATAATAGGCTACGCAAGTGCCAATACTATAGACCATGTGATGAACCAATTGAAATATTTTTCTCTTAACCAGTCTGTAGTTGGGAAAGATACATATTCTTCCTCACCCACCCAACTGGTGGATGTGCATTCGGTACAGTCAATGAACCCAAACGGTATCAAATAACCTCGAGGGAAAAAAATAAAAGTGGTAATAATTATCATAAGGGTTGGAAGAATAATAAAAATAATAAAATAAATGATGACCACAATAATGATAAATCTAATCATAATGTTGGTGCAGGAATGAAAGAAAAGAGGAAGGTGCAGTTTCCTTGTAAAATTTGTAAATAATATCACCTTACCCGCTTGTGACCAAAACATTAAGGAAGCCTCGAGAATCATAGCGTAGGGGATTGTTGTGTTGACTAACCCATTTTCACATAATCAAAATATGACCTAGGGAGCCTCCAACACCAAAAATGGATCGAGCAAAATTCAAAATCCCTCTGCACATGATGGTGGGCATCAATGCATCAATATGTTTTGATCTAAGGTTATTGTAGCCACTAGGGCTCACGATTATGGTTATTGAGAACCAGTTTTAGGTCTAGATCCTCCTCCTCTGGAAACAACTTTTTATATTGGTAATACTGAGCCTCTGCCTCGCATTATGAAAGGATTCCTTAAGTTCTTTTCTCACAATCCTAATGCTAGAGCTGCCCAAAATTACACAATTGTCGAGGATTTGGGGAAAACATTGTGTGTTATGTTGACTTTGGATGTACTCTAGACATGTCCAACACAAAGGAATATATTTCTATCTCAACTGGGAGCTCTATACCTGATTGGCTCAAAGGTGATCAAGTTCGATGTCACAGATGTCAAGTATCACTTTCATTACCATGCGGCCTTTCATATCCATGTGCAGGGTATAAATATTACCATAAAATGTATTTTCATTGATCAAGGTAGTTTTCCATATGTAATCTCTCTATCTTTTTGGAAATCCATTGGCTCTCCACCTCTTTCTCAATCTATGACCATGTTAACTGCATTCGATGGACATTATTTTAGACCCCATGGTATTCTTCCCTCTTTCCCAGTCTAGTTTGGCGGTAAGACTATGGAGTTCGAGGTCAAGGTGGTTGATGCACTTCTTGACTACAATATTTTAATAGGGTGTAATTGAACTTATGCTATGACATCCATTATGTCGTCACTCTTTCATGTTTTATGCTTTCCTCCTAAAGGGATGATTTTGACAATCAACCAATTGTATTTTTTCCCATCCTAGTTCTTTTGCATTGGTGGGACCTTCAATCCCCATTATTGATAATTCTCAGTAGGAAACTAACAATTTTGGTGTCGATATGCATTCCTCCTTGATAGGAAATTATAATTTATTGACACCAATATCATACATTAATACCATCTCCTATGAGTCTTCATCATCATTGAGGTTTGTTCCATTTCGTACTTTATATCTTAATGACCCATGGACCCTACCTTCTCCGACTATGTCATATGAATTTCATTCACACATCAGGATGTTGATTCCATCGTCTGTAGTAGAGATTTTATATCAGGATATATAAGAAGATACTACAGACCTGGATCCCTCCTCATCATGGGATAAATAGGTGGAGCTAGTCTTAGAGTCCATATGGGATGCACACACATATATTTCGCATGATTTCCTTGATGATACTTTACCCTCAGATGAAGTAATATTAGAGGCTATGTCTAGTCCTGAAAGGCCTTGGGATGACCTTCATAATAGATCTTATTTTCTCCCAGAGGTAGAGAGGATTTAACATGATGAGTTTAGGTCCACCTTGAGTGAGATGGTTGATCACACCATGGTTCCATTAGATACACATGGTATATATGTTTAAGGAAACATGGTGAACATTTTCCCTACCGTCATGATGGACATCTCTTGAACCCTTGGTAAAATAGAAAATGTATATATAATGTAACAACCCTAGATGAATACATGCTTAGGGATTATTAAGTAAAAATTATTAGATAATTAATTGTCATAATATGGTTTTAATTAAACAATGATTAGTATTAATAATATTAATTGATTATTTATTTATTAATTAATTAATTGTTTTTAACTTTTGATTAATTAATTAATTAATTAATTATTACAGATCACACTCAATGATATTGGTAATAATTTAAGGGGGGGGCTTAATAATTTTAAATTGTTTAATTAAAATGGTTGCGTATACAACAAGGGATAACATATGAATCCCGAGAGGATAAAATAATTAATGGGAAAGGATAAGGGTAATAAATGGTTTAGGTAGGGAGTTAATGGGGGAGGAGAGTCGGTGAAGGAGGCATAAGGAAGGGAAGGAGTTGGACGAGAAGGCATTCTACGGGGAGTTGGGGGGATGGATTTTGGGAGCTCTGAGTATTGCAGAGAGAAGTGAAGATTGGGAGTGAGATTGTATCAGGGCACCGGGGTTGCTGGGAGGTTTTGGGAACGGAGGGCCAGGATATCCGTTGATATCCTGGGGCTAGGGAGCTACCTAGTTGGCAGGGAGGACGGTTTTGGGTAGTGTTTTGCAGAAGCGGGAAGGAAGCAAGTTGTCGAGAATAGGAGGGATAATAGCATCAGGTTCAGGTATTTACCAAGAATTATGCATTGTTTTTGTATTAATTTATTATTATTATGCGAATGTGCTTAATGAAGTAATTTTTAAATTTTACTACTCTGTTGTAAATTAAATGGTTGTTTATTTAGTTTGGCTCTTACATTTGGTATCAGAGCTGTAGTTGAAACACTGGAGCCTTAAGGGCCAAGTTCCCAACCCAAATTCCCAACAAAACACATACATTTTTATAAAAAATAAATAAATAAATAAATGCAAAGCAAATTTACCAAAGTAAAACAAGTAAATTATGAATACAACTAGGGTGAAAGGTAGAATTTAAAGCTTTCAGCGTAATTCTGGTTTTCAAAAAAAATAATAATGTGATTTGAGTTTCAGATCTGTGACTTGCTACTATTTTCTTTAGCTTAATGTATTTCAGTTCCTAGTAAAAATCAGAGTGCAATTTGATAGAGATTTCAGTTTTTTGTTTTACTAAGTAGCTATGTTAGAAATCAGACTAGGTTCGTTACAATATCGAAGCTCAGAAACCCAAAACTACATGTCCTAACTGTGCATGGAAAAAAAAAAACAAAAAAAAACTGAAAGATAAAACAAAAAAATCAACTGCTTGCATCGTCATTCCAACAGTTTGCTTTTCACCTAACTGGAAACAATGAACTTCTTACCATGCCTGTTGCCACTAATAGTAAAGCTGCTAACATCGACTCATGCCATTATCTCTTCTGGTTGGCATTAGACTAAAGAGATATCACGGTAAATGATTACCTGCATGCACTTTTACGATGGTGTAACATGAAACCAAAATAAGAAGAATACTATTTCTGGCTGCAATACCCTCGACTTGATTCCCTTTCTGTTGTAACCACTAGTATCATTCCAGAAAAAGAACTGTCTCCTCCAAGAAGTCACTACATCTCAACCACCATCTCAACCTGCCTAGAAAGATAGTCTCCAGTGCTGATTTCTGTGTGGAAGACTGCTGATGACTGGCTGTTATTTCCGATCATCCAAAAAAATGAACTTCTTGTTCTAATTAAGATAACCTCCAGCACTGATTTAGCTAGTGGTCTCTGTTATATTTCACGCTGTAGCTATTGTTACTAAACTGATAGCTGATTTTCTTCAAAATAACTGAAAGAAACTGCCAAATATTAATTCCTTCAGGCGCTGGATTTTCTGTGATTAAATGTTGGATATGCCAACTCAGATGACCCTTTTTTGATAATATAAGTACAACTTTTTAAGGGTTACAAACATTAAAATTCTTCTTTTTTCAGCCAAAAACATCAAAACAAACAAAAAACAAAACAAACAGAATGAAATTGTTATAGAAGTAAAGCCATAACCGATGAAGAATTTACCCAAAAAAAAAGAAAATACAGAGAAATACCTAAGTCATATCTCATATATTAGGCCATGCCCCGAAGTCTACAATAGAGAAAAAAAAAGGGGATATCGATAATACCCAGCAAAGATTTTGCCCGAGGAACCAGAATATGAGCCATACCTGAGCTGTATATTAGAGATTAGGCCATGTCCCAGTAATTATAGCAGAGATAAAGTAATACCCAATTGTTGTAAATCCATGCCTAGATGATTGCAATATAAATTTCTAAAGGAGGGCCAGAAGAGAATTTAAAATAGGACATACTTGGCTCGTAAATTAGATGATGAATTTCTCCATAAAGAGACCTGAATCTCCAAAAGCCACCAAAGTTTGACTGAATCCGTCCATTACATGGTCCATATGGAAGAGAATCCGTCTGTACTCACTTCACTGGCTTGTATCTCAAGAATCAACTTGTTGAATTCCAAAGCAGGCTTTTCTTCCTAAGCAATTAGTTTTCATTACTCAAAGAATAGAAGAGGGGGAAAACAGAAGAAAGCCATCCATTTTCCACCTAACTACAGGGTAAAGCATGTGGTAATCCAATAGTTGTTCATCCCTGATCCAGTTTCACTTAGACAATTCTTCAACACAAAGAAATAATTCTCAAACACACAGAAAGAAGAAAGTGAATGTCATGCCCAGCCGCTTAACTTTCATCTCCTGCTCTTCTCGGACGCAGCTTAAACATGAGAAATTTACAGGAAAAATTATGGTTACATGTGTGAATAAAATAAAGGATTTGAAGAAAAACTGCTGAATAAAAAAAAAAAAAGGGAGAACAACAAAACAAGCAAGCAACACATCGCCCATATCTCCCATCCTGAGAATATCGAGTAGTTGCCCCTATTCTTGATATTTATCCATAATGGATTGGGCTTTCTTGATGGCCGAGAGATCCACTGCACCACCATTTTTGCACGATGTTAGCCACCAGATTTTCCAAGAATTTGTATTCCTGTACAAATGATCTTCGGATTACCTTTTCTTTGGAGCAATACTCATCGTCTTCTTCTATGTCAGGGATGACATTGCCTGCGACTGCAGACTCAGAATTCATCGCTCACAGAATCGAACGGTAACTGGAGGTTTTCTGGTGTCGATTCCTTCTTCCCGCTCTTAATTCAGACGCGCGGTGACAGAAGCATTTTGTGTGAATATTGGATATAGCTCTGCGCTTGAATTCTGTGGGGTTTGCATGACACAAATACCACCCGAGAGAATGGAACTGGTGAGAGCGGCAGTGAAGATGATGATAATGCAGAAATTACTCTACAGCGCCAAGAACAGAGGAAAGAGGAGAGGCAGTAGAGTAAGGATGCGGAGGTGAAGGACGTGTTTAGGGTTGGGGGAGACAGGCGTAAGGTTATTTTGGAGGAAGCAAACACGTGGGCTTCATGCATGCCCGATTTGACTTCTTTTAATTTTTATTTATTTATTTATTTTATTTCAATTTTATATTTATTTTTATTTATTTTTATTATTACGTATTAAAATTAACTTTTTAAATTTAATTACTTATAAATTGT
>ML778657.1:22480-37187 GCA_009831015.1 Picea engelmannii | reverse complement strand
GTTGCCTGCTAGGGAAGCTTGGTCGAGATAGCGACACTTCCACTTACGGGTTCTATTTGGAGTTAGGTCAATATAGTTGACGCTCCAAGATAGTCTAGCAGAGGACGGATAGGAATGGAGATGGAAGTAGGTTAGGGAGGAAGCATGAGTAGTAATAGTTGAGAAAGTATGGAGATCTGTCTTGTGGTGGAAGTTAATGTTTTTCCTTCAAAAATAAATAAATAAAATGAATATTTATTATTACGTAACTAAACCAAAGTGTTTAAAATAAAATTGTAGAACCGGATAAAAGTAATCAAAAGATTTCTCAAACAATTGATTGGTTTGTTGTCTTTTATAAAAGACTAGCCTTGCTGATTGGATTGGATGCATACATAAATTACTAAACGATGACAGTTTGATTATTAGTACATGCACGAGAATTGTATGTACTAGCTACACATGCAATTCTTGTACATATACACTAGTATGTATGAGTTTTCTTGACTTACTTACTAATGTCGGTTACTTGTTATGAATGTGTGAACCATGTTTCTTTTCCTTTGTACCACGAGATACCTTAACTTCGGGATGAAGTTTCCTGAAGGGTGGGTGTATGTAACAACCCTAGATGAATACATGCTTAGGGATTATTAAGTAAAAATTATTAGATAATTAATTGTCCTAATATGGTTTTAATTAAACAATGATTAGTATTAATAATATTAATTGATTATTTATTTATTTATGAATTAATTGTTTTTAACTTTTGATTAATTAATTAATTAATTAATTATTACATATCACACTCAATGATATTGGTAATAATTTAAGGGGGGGGATTAATAATTTTAAATTGTTTAATTAAAATGGTTGCGTATACAACAAGGGATAACATATGAATCCCGAGAAGATAAAAGAATTAATGGGAAAGGATAAGGGTAATAAATGGATTAGGTAGGGAGTTAATGGGGGAGGAGAGTCGATGAAGGAGGCATAAGGAAGGGAAGGAGTTGGACGGGAAGGCATTCTACGGGGAGTTGGGGGGATGGATTTTGGGAGCTCTAAGTATTGCAGAGAGAAGTGAAGATTGGGAGTGAGATTGTATCAGGGCACCGGGGTTACTGGGGGTTTTGGGCATGGAGGGCCAGGATATCCGTTGATATCCTGGGGCTAGGGAGCTACCTAGTTGGCAGGGAGGACGGTTTTGGGTAGTGTTTTGTAGAAGCGGGAAGGAAGCAAGCTGCCGACAACAGGAGGGATAATAGCATCAAGTTCAGGTATTTACCAAGAATTATGCATTGTTTTTGTATTAATTTCTTATTATTATGCGAATGTGCTTAATGAAGTAATTTTTAAATTTTACTGCTCTGTTGTAAATTAAATGGTTGTTTATTTAGTTTGGCTCTTACATATAAGTGCAGATTGATTTCCAAAAGTAATTCAAATCTACATCGATCTCTTCAATGAATTATGAGATGTATTTGTTTGGTCATATGAAGAGATTCCAGGGATCGACCCCAGTATTGTCGAACATGAAATTAAAACTTATCTGAATGCTAATCTCGTTCAACAATGAATTAGGGTTTGAAATACTAGGAAGGCCCCCACTATTAAGGAATAGCTGGAGAAGTTATTTAACATTGGCTTTGTCTACCTGGTTCCCTTGACCGAATGGATTTTAGGGACTTGAACAAATAGTTTTTGAAACATAACTTACCCACACCATTTATTGATCATATTATTGATGAATGTGTGGTAAGAAAGGTATTTTATTTTATGGATAGGTTTTTAGGTTACAATCAAATTCAAATTAATCTCGAGGATCAACATAAGGTGACGTTCATTTGTCCTTGGGGTACATTTTCATACCAAAAAATTCATTTTGGTCTTAAAATGCCAGAGAAAACTTTCAACGTGCCATGACCTTCACATTTCATGACCTTAAGAATATAATTGAATCCTACCTAGACGATCTCGTTGTTCACTCTCGCAAGAGGGTTGATCATCTAACACACTTTCAACTAGTATTTAAAAGATGTTGCTATTATCGCATACAACTATACCCTCACAAATACATCTTTTCCATTAGGTCTAGTTTCTTATTGGGATTCATAGTTTCTAAGCATGGGTTCATGGTGGACCCTATGAATGTTTAGGAAATACTTTGAGTGCCTCCCCTGTGCAATTTCAACAACTTCAGGGTTTATAGGTGAACATTAACTTCCTGCATTGTTTCTAGCCAACTATGCCAATATAACTAAGGGTTTCAGGTGTCTCTTGAAAAAGGACACTCTATTCATATGGGATGAGCGATCCCAGTAGTCCTTTGATGCTCTTAAGAAATCTGTGGTATCAACACCTCTACTGAAGCCCATATACTACAATAGAGATTTCATGCTTTATATATCTATGTCCAAAGGGATTATTGGTATGGTTATTGTTCTAGAATATGATGAGATCCATGATTGTGTTATATATTACCTTATCCAAAATCTAATTGGTCCTCAACTTAAGTTCTCTCACATAGAGAAGATAGCCTTAATATTTGTGCATGTGGTTCACATATTACATAACTATATCTTATTCTGGAAGACTACCGTGGTTGTTGATATCAATGGATGTAAATATGTACTTATAAGGAATATCATAGGGGGGAAGTAAAATAAATGGATTGTGATTTTGCAAGAATTTGATCTTGATTTTTCCTCCACGAAATCCAAGAAATCACTAGTTTTTGCGAAACTGATGTGAAACTTCCCTAGGTAGGATGAGGATATTTTTCATGAGGATTTATTCGTTGATGGAAACATATTCCTTATATCATGTTCGGACCCCTGGGATAGAGATATTATAATCTACCTTAAAACTTTGAATCTTCCCCAAAATATTTTAAGAGACGACCGACAATGTATATGCCATCCAACCAAAAAATACCTCATTATTGATGACATGTTGTATCGTTGAGGGGTGGATGATATTTTACATCATTTTTTCACTCACGAGGAGGATGAATACGTTCTCAATGAATGACATAGTGGGGCATGTGGGGGTCACCTATCCGATCATGCGACAACACAAAAGATATTGCAAGTTGGTTATTTTTGGCCATTATTTTTTAAATATTTCTTATAAGCGGTCAACAAGTGTCACCCTTACTAGGTTTTGACTGATAATATTCACTAGCACCTTGCCCATCTTCAACCATTCATCACCATCAGTCCCTTCACTAAGTGGGGGTGAAATTTATGGACTAAAACATATCCTTGGTTGGGGGAAACCATCATATTATTGTTGTCGGGGATTATTTCACTAAATGGGATGAGGCCATGCCTACCATTAAATTCGATGGTGATAATCCAACACTTTTCGTATTCAATCAAATTATAGCTCAATTTAGTATCCCAAAGAATATTGTCACTAATCATGGAAGTCACTTCTATAATGAGATGAAGATAGAGTTAGCATAAAAAATGGGGTTTAAACATGATCATCCATCCCCCTACTATCCCCTGAAAAATGGACAAGTAAAGGCTGTGAACAAACCTCTAAAATATTTTTTTCCAAAAACTATCAGGAATAGTAAATATAATCGGGACATGATGCTTTACCTTGCACTATGGGCTTACCAAACCAAGGTAGATACTTCCATCGATTTCTCATCATTTAAGTTATTCCATGGGGTGGATTTGATCCTTCCTATTGAATGCAAAATCCATTCCCTTAAGTTGGTTGTCGAGGTCCTGCCTAACACGATCGATCTCAAAGAATACATCGTACACTTAGATAAGATTGGTGAGAAGTGTTGAGATGTTTCTATAGCTATTGAGGAAAATAGATGACGTGTTAAGGTCTAGTACAATAGGTCTATTTGTCCCCAACAATATGTTGAGTATGGCCTAGTTCTTATTTATGACCAAGCTAAGTAGCCGTTGGGTGAAGGAAATTTCAATCCCATGTGGCACACTCCTTATATTGTGCAGCATGTCCTTAAAAAAAAATCCTATGAATTAGAATATTATGAATGGAATGTGTTGGACGAGCCCAAGAATTGGCTCTACCTTAGAAGGTATTATGATTTATCCTTCGAGCTCGAGCATGATATTTGTATACTAGTGTATGTTAGTGTATATATTTTTCTATTTATTATCTTGTGGCATCAACGTGCTTTGATTTTTCCCTTGGCTTGAAAATATCAATGGAACCTTTGGTGTTCTTAGGATTCACAGATGATGCCAGTCGTCATACTCAGAACATGGCTTCTTTCACTTGGGTTATCTATTCATCTGATGGATAATTGGAGTCTTCAAGATGAGTCTTTCTGGAGCCATCAACGAATAATGTGGTTGAGTATAGCATTGTTATAGAGCTATTACACGACACCATTTCACATCTATATTATAAGTTCTCCTGGATTCCCATTTAGTTTTATGTTAATTGAATGAAAGGTACTAGGTAAGATATCCTACATTACTTCGACATTTCCTTCAGGTGTGACTTTTGGAATGATGTTTTGATTTTATTACTTATAATCATATCCCTAGAAGTTCTAATAAAGTATCCTATGCATATGCTAATCACATTTTAGATTTCCATTTTTCACATAACTAAGTAAAGAAAACACACATTTATACATTCATCAATTGTAATAAATGCAAGTAAATTTGAAGACCAAAATATTTTTTATTTTTCATCCATGAAGTCTAGAAAAATATAGTGTCATAATAAAACATTAGTCTTGTATACCTCAAAAATACATATACATTTGGTACATTAGATAACCATGGCATCTAATCCTGAGGTCCTAGGTGTGTGTCATGATAACACACTATGTTGTTTGTAAGAGGTAGAAAGAGTCTCACCCATGCATGAGGTACACCCACAACCTGCCTTTGTATGGCCTCTAGTAGATCCTCCACCTAGACCATAGAAATCCTGTGTGTCAGATGAGATAGGTTTCCCTACACATTCTGTAGAATTCTCTCTGTGTCCCCACCATCCGTATCATATCCTCATCCCCTAGGTTGATGTCATGGGTATCCATCTAGTCGTTGTAGATACATCTATGTAAAATAAATAAATGTTAATATATGATACCATACAAAAATATTTTCATTTTGTTTTCATTTATCAAATTGAAAAACATAAAAAAATTAAATATATAAAAAAATCTTACCAATCTCTCCAAATAAGGATCATAGTGGCAACAACATGTCATGATATCCTTGAGCTTCAATCCCCTAATAGGGATATCCGTCGATGGAAATACTTTGTCGTCTCCATCAGTGAAAGAACTCATCATTGTAAGGGGTTGGCACCCTACCACCTACCAACCATCACATCACCTCGGTCCACTGTGACATGGTTGGATCACGTATACGATGTGAAAGAATTTCCACTCTAGGTATAAGATATGGAACCCTATTGAGGAAAAAAACTACACAAAATGGATGCAAACCTGAATTTCCTCATCCTATCGAGTTTGCAGTCCATCAACTGGATCTTCATGTTGGCCAGTAGTGAGGTGCATCAATCATAAATAGTGGGTCTCAAACACTCCAAAACATAGAACATAAGTGGCCTCGATGCCTAAAGCCATGAAGATTATCCTAATATCTATGTGAGTACTAAGACGATGATCTTCAAACTCGGTTTCTCAATCTCCCAACCCCCTCCCCACTTTCTATGTGTCTGCAATGTAGTAGGTGGTGATTTACTCCTCCATATCCCTCCCACCTCTATCCCCTTGGGATTTGAGATTTAGCATCTCACCTTGGTGAGACAACCCTATGATAAAGTATATATTTTCCACCTCAATTCTCAATAGTTTTCCATCAATATTGAAGGACTTTGTCTCTGGATCCCAATAGTTTATCAATGTTTGGAGCAACCTCACTTGATCCCTCATTCCTTTTATGGTCCAACATTTATATAGCCCACATATTTTGAAATATTGTTGGCCCCCCATATCTCTTTCTACTGTAGAATCAACCTCCTCATGCCCCCCCTCTCACCATTCAATCACCATCTTGCAAAGGAAACATCAAAGTTTGATTCATTTTTTATTAAAAAACTTGTTCATGAAGTTGTACGTGGGATAAAATTATAAAATTTTTGTATAGGGCCTGATATACATGGGTTCGTATACACAACCCAATGAACTATAGCCTACGTACATCCTATTTTTGACTTTATGATGTCTAAAACTCAAAATTTGAGCACTAAATCTAAAAATTAAACCATTGAAATGGAAGATAATAGGATGGACACTTACTTGGTCCAAACGGTTTCCAAATTCATCGATCGTAGCTCCCAGAATTGTGACGAGAAGATCATGGGTAAAATTTCCTCAAAAGAACTATGTGGGTGAAAAACTCAAATGATATAGTAAAACTTCTTATTTTTACTATTTGTAGAAAAATTGCATCCACTTTCTATAGCATTTACCCTATATTTCCTATTTTTAAGACCATGCAGACTAATTGTGTCATGTAATACCTAGTTTGAAGTGGTTTTGTCTAGGTTTTTTATGGATTTCCAGCATTGTTTTGCCCGTTTGTGCCTCTGACAGGTATATCCCATCAATCCCATATAGGATGGGTTCTCACTCCGCCTTAAATTTTTTCATCGTCCTATGACCACAATTCATAAGATCTAGGTACAAACCCATTTTTTAATGATACAAAACATTCTCGTTGTCATTGTTAAGTGGTAGAGACTTACCAAACATGGGTACCCTTGTTAGAACATTGTTTCCATTTGTTTCCCATGCAGAGGTTACTCCATGGGTCTGGGAGACCCTTACAATCCCAATATGAATTTGTTTTAGAACCTCATTAATCTTACTCAATCTCATTTTGACCATTACCTATGGGATTCCCATCAAGTCTTAGTTAATCTATTTTCCGACTACTGAAAAAATGAAATTTTTTTCTAGTGAACTTGTCTCTTTCACACTCATTAAATGGTTTTGAAAGGAAATTTATTTCCGTATAAGTTTCACCCTTTTCCGGACCAAATAGAATACTTATGGAAACAAAATACTCTAGTCACCATTGGCTAGAATATTTCTTCTCAGTATTTTTTTATACTTTTTCAGGCCCAAGGGACAAAAGTTATGAAAAATGAAACTTTTTGAGTTAGGTTGAAATTGCATCCCATTTATTATTCTTGCATTGTTGAACTTAATGTTGTCTCCCACTCTCTCATTATAATCCCCTTTCCCTAGAAATTCTCATCATTATCCAAGAAATTCCCTCCGTATATCCTTTGCATCTTAACACCCTTTACTCGAAGAGAAAACATTCACCATAGTTTCCATGTCCCGCATGTGTCCCCTTGCATTGAACATAGGTATATTCCACTACTTGGAACTCATTTATTACTTTGAAACTCATTTTCTCTCTTGTATCATAGTATTTATTTTACTATGAAAAAATAAAAAAATATGGGTGGTAAAATAATATTATCTCCTATCGGTAGCAGTTGTGTCACCTTTGAACTGAGCACAAATTATTGAGTCCATTTTATCCAAGGTTTGGGTTTAGCATGGACTTAGGAAGATGAACTCATTCCTTAGATTCTACTCCCTCAGCTGGTTATTATTCCAGTCTCTATGGAGAGTTTGTTGATTCCTCTTTTGTCACAAAATATTTCCAATGATCAGTGTTAAGTCTATGTTTCATGAGTTATCCATCCAGCTCATGCTCTTTTTGAAAGGAAGTATAATCCAGTGTCATCCATTCCTTAGAATTATTGATTTTGCATGTCGACCATCCCTTTACAAGAAAATCTAAGAATCCCATGAATTTTTTTTCCTACCTTTCACCTTGGGCCTACTTTCGTCATTGGTAGGTCACCTTGAACAAAAGAGATGGCATCTCTCCATGTAGAATTCCGGCAGAAACCCCGATAGATCTAAAATTCTAGTTAAATTGAGCACAAACAATTTGCTGATATTCAAGAGTTGAGAGAAAGTTTTTGCTCCATAAATAAGAGAATTATATTAATAAAAAATTAATATACATGAGCAACCATCCTCAAAAATAAGAGAGGAGGTGAATATATAGAATTTCCAACATAGAAATTCTAGTAAAAAAAAAGCATGAAATAGCTAAAATAGGTGTCATAAGATAAGGGAGACCACATAGTTCAACCTAGACCACTAAAGATACATGTAACACACTCATTAATGTCCACAAGATTCAAGTAATGCGCATTAGCTCACTTAGTCTCACTTAACTGACAAGAGAAGCAGTTCCAACTCACTTAACTGACCCAAAATAGTAGTTACTAATAACAGTAACAACAAAAATCATTAATTAAGGAATAAATATCTCACTCAAAGAGGAGGTGTGCATTCCCCAATAATAGATGATTTTTTGCATGGGGGAGTTGGAATAAATCATGAATAAATCAAGAAAATCAAAAATAAATCGAGAAAATCAAGAACTGGGAGTTGAGTCTTGATCTAAAATTAGTAGTTTTCCCTAAAATCTAGGGATGAGGCGCCCTTCTTTTCTATGTGGCCAAATTAGGTGAAATAAAGTGTAAATGAATGTATTAACCAAGATCTAGGAGTCCAATCTAGGTATAAACTAATGTAAGTTAGGTTATTCTCCAACACTCCATTGGTCAATGATTGCAGTTTTCCATTGTGTTTGACAATAAGAAATCTATTCACACATCAATATTCGTGAAATGACTTGGATTCCATTAGACCCTATTGGTGTTTTTCTCGCCTTTGTTGTTATTTTTAATTATTGGTTGTTAGTAAGAGGGTATCTTTCGTCTACTACTTGAATCTGGTGCACATGGGAGATGCACATGGTTGTTGGTTCATGAACATCCTATTCATCTGATTTCTTCCTAATCATCAAGCTATTTCATTTTACCTCATGCTGGATTATGAGAGATTCCTTAATGCTCTCCTTTCAGCGGGTATCACTCCATCGACTTCACCTCATCTATTGTGGAATTGAGATCTAGAGTAATAAGAGTACCTCGAGTCTTGTAGTCATCAATGGTAGGATCTCTCACCATTGATAATTGGGAATACATCAATGTCTTATGATCGATGGATTCTTCGAGTGTTCGACCTCAACACCTTAATTCACATTTTTTGAATCTAATCAATGCATTGACAACTACTTTCATTATCAATGGGTTTTCTCACATTTGTTAACAATATACCTCAATAATTGATAATCAAATTAAGACTCGTTATGTTTGAATTCAACTCCTCTATTCACATGATGTAAAATTCCACCTTTAGTGGATAGTGTAGAAGACCTCCAGTTTAGAGTATCAGCAACCCATATATTTTGTTGTATTTCATCGGAATAGTACCTATATGACTTCAATCATCATGGAAGATCAGATTTTACTTCATTGTATACAGATATCTTCAACTGATTTTAAGACTAGAATCCACTATGTTTTGTTCATGACTATGACAACCTATAGCATATGCCTACTTTGTATTGCCTATTCATGGCCATGAAAATCTATTTTTTATATATCCACATGGATATGAAGTGTAATCAATATTGTCAACCATGTGTACATAGTCAATATGAATTGTAATATTCTCATGAGTGGCTAGCTCTTTTGGCTAGGTCCTCACTACTCCACTTCTGCTAACTATAATGTATTTTGGCCATCGCTATTGCTCCTCTGACCTCACACATTAGGGGGAATCTGTTATATAAAATTTTCCACACTCCATGCATCCTTCTTTGATGGCCTTACCTTTCCCTTTGCAGACTCAAATTTCCCTTTTTCTCATTCCAGGTTCAAAAATTCAAAATTATGTACATATACGTAGGCCATAGTTAGAAAACTCGCATATACACATGTTTCTCCATTAAAAACCACATACATCGGGTTTTGTGCTTCAAAATTAAAAAATATGTTAGGCTCCCATCCTAGTTCATGAGATCCATGATCCTTGACCTTCTATATATTGGAAACACTCTGACATGACTCTTCAATTCCATTTGAAGGCTATAAATTGAGCCATATACAAACCTTGAATAAAAATCATCATTGACAGAAAAGACACTCTCGAGATATTTCACTTCATATTGAGTCTTCTTCCCTTTTTCCTTGAAAGTCTAAACTATTTTTTTTCATACCCCAAGATATTCCTATCTTGAGAAGGAGAAACCCAATTATTCTAACTACTTGTGAGATTGCTCTTATGGAGGATTGAAGTTGTGAAGGCCCAGGTGGAGGGACTTAGTTTCTCATTTTCGATATGTACCATTACAAAAGTTTTTCACTTATGTACTTCTTGTTGGATACACTGACTACACTGAGAGGGGGGGTGAACAATGTAGGGCTCTTTTTCCCAAAACTTCCCTTTCACAAAAATCATTAGTTACCAATCACAATTAACTCATTACTTATTGTTGTCATTTATAACTAGTTAAATGTGAACATACATCAACAACATATATCCGCAACCTATCATCAATAAATCATCACCACAAGGAACACAAAGAACACAAGATGTATATACAATTTTCTTTTTATTACGGACTAAAATCCTTGGGTTTATCAACAACAAATAAATAGAGTACAACTCTACAAGAGAACCAGCTCTATAATGAGATAATCATATTACACCCTCAGCACCAACTGAGATAAGGAAACAATCCTCATATCAATCTGTCAACAGGTACGTGACCTATAGGTAGTGAAACACACATATATACATGCCCTACCAATAGTACAACTCTTGTATGTACACGGAAAATTTTTACTACATCCTACATATCACATCTGAGTTACTTAGGGTTTTCTCTTCAACATCAACTTAGATCCTCTGCAACCTTCAATCACATTTTATTCTCTGTCTCACTATCCAATCTCACCCATAGCCAATCACAACACATCCAAGCTCTTCAACAACTTACTCATGCTCCTCAACCAAACAATATGAATGCTACTCAATCATGTATAAGAAACCAGTATACTATAGAAATCATATCAGTATTAAATTATAAGAGTGTTTCTCACTCCATCAATCAACTCAAACCAGATCACGACAACCATACCAAGAATTCCTTAAGAATTCACTACACAAAAAGAAACAGTATCCATCAATACAACAATGTAACCATACCAGAATATCTATGGAATATATGAGCCCATAGAATGTAGATCTAGGACCTGCTTCAGTCTTCCAACAACCTAGCACTAGATCAAACACAATTCTTCATGACTTCATCCATTGTACGCTCCCTATCCTCATTCATCCCGCATATGTATGCGCCCTGGCTCACTACAACCCACGTATATCTCAGAAACTAGGATTTCTGAACTTTTGAGATTTTTTCCATCATGATCTCAAACTTTCCAAAACTTTGATGCATCCATGAGATCCTCCTTACACTCTCTCTCTCTCTGAATATATCTTCAATACATGCTCAAGAGCTACACAAGAGATTTTCACTTTCACAAGAGACCCTTGACTCTTATTTATACTCTCCAAGTAGCTTCCTTAGAAACATCTTCTAGGTCACTTAACCCACTTCTAGGTCACTTAACCCATTTTCCTCATTTTTAGGGTTAACCACTTTCCATAATTAGAATGTTCACCATTACTTTATTTGTCACCTCACTTTATCATTTAAATAATCCTCCTTGATTTTTTCAATTCACTTTATCATTTAAATAATGATTTCTTCTTTGCAAGCTCTTTGACTTCTTTGACCTTTTGGGGCTTCAAGCCTACATATGAGGATCCTCCAACTTCGTAAGGCCATAACTCTCAAACCATGAGGAGTTATATGAAATTCAACATACCATCAGAAATGGTATGAAAATCACTATCCAACTAGGATAGTTTCATTAACAAATTCACTAATCTTCATCTCATTATTCCATATTCAAGCATGGGTTCTCCAACCATACTTCTAGGATAACTCAACCGTAAAGCATCCTCGTCTGAGGGATTTCACCATAAGGGGACCACTTTGGATTTCATCCATTTGTACACCTTATCAACCATGATAAGAAAATAATCATTCATCTTTACATCCATCCAACAATGCATCATATACCAATGAAACTACATCAATCCATATTCATTTATGCATCACATATCAATGACAATACATATTAAATTAGTATGATATGACAAGACATTGATCAATCAATCAATCAATCAAGACTTTGGTATCACTCAATCCCTTGGAATCAATTCTTTGAAATCCATCAATCAAACTTTTGGCATCAATGACAATAAGATCCAACAATCTCCCCCTTTGGCATTGATGGAAATACCAACATATATGTCAACACCAATAATTCATGTCAACATGTATACAAGGCATTTCTCTACATCAATATTCATCAATCACATCAATGTGACTATATCTCCCCCTTTGACATCAATGGAAAAGGGTTAGTCTCCCCTTGCGGCTGCTCCCCCTGTTCGAATTCCTTTGATATTCATTTGAATAATCTCTCTCCTTTTTGAAGAAGGAATATCATTATGATGTAATGATAAATATATATCGCTCATGCTCCCCCTGTGATCATTGTTCCCTCTGGAATTATGCCTCTGTGCTCTTTCTCCAAATATAGGGTTCTTTCCTCCAAGAATCATGGGAAGAAGAATGACTCCCCCTATGGGTATGTCTCCCCCTATCTTTTCTGCAATATGAATAATATGGTACCACTGCAATATGCTTCTTTTGCAAATTCCATTGCTCAACTGGATCATAGAACAACCTCTCATTCTATGACAATCCTTGGACCTATCCATGCATCAAAACTTGTGCCATACCATGAAACAAAAGATATGTCAGCAAGAAAATCATGAATAAAACATCAACCGAGTATATTATGTACCAAATTGTGTGCCCACCATGCACAAGACCCATGTACATCAACACCATCCAATGTGCCATAAGATGTCATCAATGGAATGTATCAACCATATGCTAAAAACATGTGCCAATGGTGTACCAATCATATGCCTCTACCAGCATGTCAATCATGTGCATCTACCAACATGTTAAGCCCTAATATTGGCTCATTACCCCTTAATTGGGGCATATTATATTAGTAATGTTATTTTATTTATGTCAGCTTTAGGCCATTGGTTGTAATTATACCTCCCAGTCTCCTATATATACCAAGGAGACATTTTCATATTGAATCATCTTGTACTTGAAAATTTAAGTGGGGTAAACGGAGGTTGCCCCCTCGAAGAGGATTATTATCTTAAATTTCATCTCTTTCAAGGCATTGAGTACTTTTTCTGAGGTTTTTCTATGCTATATTGATATTTGGTTCTTAACATATGGTATCAGAGCTCGAGGTCTTTGGGTTTCGCTGCTACATCTGAGACACCTTGGAATTTTCTCTATAACTTGTTTTCTACAACGTTTCAGAAGGAACGATTTAGAGGATATTTATTAGACAGATCAAGGTATGTTGGGTTCAAAATTCAGCTACTAAGGCCTTATAATTTCAGAGATACAACCTGTACAAGATAGGGCTCTGGAATCATTCTGAACTGAGTCATTACGGAATTTTCCCTATAAAAACTTTTCTTTAACGTTTTAGACCTTGAAATCCGGAGGCTATTTACAGAAATCAGTAAGGTATCTATGGTAAAAATTTCAGATTCCAGGTCATCTTAAATTTGTATATACACCCTGTGTAAGATAGGCTATTTGACTAGTCCTATTGACTAGTCTCAAGAAGGTGTTACAGGTAAAACAATCATAACTTCTTCCTAGAGTATCCGAATTGAGTGGGACTAGTTTCATTGGATCATGGACAGTCTGGTGTATTTCTGGTGTGAGTTTCAGAATTTTATATCAATTATTTTTTGTGGGGTATTCTATACAAGTGAGATCTCTGGGAAAGGACAAAAATCGGCAAGTTGTGGGGAAGTTACCGTAAATTCCACTTGGCACATCCAATTTTGATCAAACCTATGGCATTGCAGAGAAGAAATATCATAGAAATACATAAAAGAAATTTTCATACCCAGAAGGGTCGAAACTTGGGAGATACAAGAAAATAAATATTGTCTAGCAAAACCACCTCAAAATCAAGGTTCAAAAGTGATACTTGGCCAACATGCCACCAAAAAAGGGAACTTCTACACCAAATAAGCCTCCAGAAAATCCTACTTGGACTCTTGATGAAGGTGAATAAATGCGTAGAGACATAAATGAACTAAACAAGAAGATGAATTCAATGGAAGCTAAGTTGGATACTAAGATGGATGGTTCAAAAGAGGAGATCATGGAAGTATTGAAACATTTTGTAACAGAGAAGACACGTGAAATTGAAAATGCATCCCATGAAATTCATGACGAGGACACAAGGAAGGTGAATCAAGAATGGAGAAACTCCAACTTTGGTTTGAAGACCAACCATATTCCTAAGATTGATATGAGGAAGTTTGATGGCAAGGACCCAAACACATGGATACTTCAGATGGAGCAATTCTTTGATGTCCATAATGTGCCACATACACAAAAGGTATGAATTGCTTCTTTATATTTAGAACCTAATCAATTTGTATGGTATCGATGGATTTGTTCTCGCAAATCACTCGTGTTAAGGTCCTAACCCGCACATAGGTAGATCAATGTATTCGGATGTAATAAAGGTCAATATTAATAAGACCTTTCAATAAAATAGAATAAGGCGGATGTAAGAAGACCTAATAGAAGCTTCCACTTCTAGAAGGATCTTC
>ML778657.1:0-13689 GCA_009831015.1 Picea engelmannii | reverse complement strand
CCTTGGCAGAATGGTGGTATAACACTTCCTTTCATACTGCAACAAAAATGACACCATTTATGGCACTTTATGGATACCACCCTCCTTCCATCACTTCTTCTCTAAAAGAAAAATCTAAGGTTCAAGCAGTCGAAGATCACATCAAGAATCAACAACAAGTTCTCCAAATCTTAAAGGACAACCTGACCATGGCACATAATCGCATGAAACAACAAGCATATCAACATCGTAGTGAAGGAAGTTTTGAAGTAGGGGATTGGGTATTTTTAAGACTACAACCATACAAACAGGTGTCCCTCAAGAAAGACAAGTAGGATAATAAATTATCACCAAAGTACTATGGCCCTTATAAGGTGTTATAAAAGATTGGTACTATGGAATACAAATTGGAATTGCCTGCATCTTCACGAGTACACCTAGTTTTCCATGTTTCATGCTTAAAGAAGGTTATAGGCGACAAGATCCCAGTTCAAACTATATTGCCAGAAATTGACGAGGAAGGAAAAATCATATTAGATCCTGAAGCCATCACTTACACAAGAATTCGCTAGCTGAGGAATAGATCCATTTCAGAGTATCTCATTAAATGGAGGAAACTACCGGCTAAAGATTCCACTTGGGAAGATGAGTCTTTTATATAGAAGCATCCAGAGTTACTCAAGCGTTGCAAACAACACTTGTCTCAAGGGGAGGGGCATGTTAATCCCTAATATTGGATCATTACCCCTTAGTTGGGGCATATTATATTAGTAATGTTATTTTATTTATGTCGACTTTAGGCCATTAGTTGTAATTATACCACCTAGTCTCCTATATATACCAAGGAGACATTTTAATTTTGAATCATCTTGTACTTGAACATTTAAGTGGGGTAAAAGGAGGTTTCCCCCTCAAAGAGGCTTATTATCTGAAATTATCTCTTTTTCAAGGCGTTGAGTACTTTTTCTGAGGTTTTTTTATGCTATATTGATATTTGGTTCTTAACACAACATGCCAACCATGTGCATCTACCAATATGCCAACCATGTGCATCAAACAATATGCCAACCATGTGCATCAAACAACTGTCATATCCCTCATGATATGTCTCCACCATGAACCAAGTGCCACAATCATGTATCTCAATCAATCAAGTGTCTCATCATATCATCCAATACATCATGTACCAAAGTATGTGCCAATCAAGTAATACCAATGGTGTATTTTTAGCCAAGTACTATCTTCCAAACATATACCATCTATGAGTGTACCAAACATGTACATCAACATTTATCACCACTTTTACCAAGTAATTACATCAACCATGGACCACAACAAAATGAATCATCATGCATGTATGCCAAATACACCATAAAACATGTGCCAATCAAACTGCTATCTGGTGCCTTTATCAATGTACTAGGAGTGTACCAATCATGCATCAACTATGACTCATCAATGATGTATAACACGATCACCTCATTGGCTCACCAACTACATGTCCCAATATGTAGTCCAACCTTATGCCAAATTCATGAACCTAAATATCCAACAAAAATGTTTCCAATAATACATTATAAGACATATTAATGAAACTCAAATATGTACCACCCACACACATCAAACAAATCAGCCTCAACCTCCATACACCACAACAAATGCTAAACATCCAAATTTACTAGAAGTGTGCTTCAATATATCAATGACATCTCTAGCTAGCATCATCAAGATATATCATATAACCAAGGTACCATAACTTCACTATCATAACCAGCATTGTTCTTCAACAAAACAAATAGCTCAATCCATACTCATGGGTTAGTGCCATGCATCCAAGATAACCTTTCATTTTATATCATCACTTTACATAATCCAATATGTAATCATGAAAACCTGCAACAAACAATGTCAGAACCTGCAACAAACTATGTCAGACCCTGCAACACAGAGTTATACCATCACATCAAGCTGCAACCCATGTGCATAGCCTTTCTCCCAAGGCTTTACCACATATACACGGTCTGTTACAAAGACAACTCGCATATGTATGTGACCTATTCAAGGTCAGCCTGCGTATGTACACGAATTTTACCACTGTCACCCGTGTATGCTTCAGTAAATGACACACTTGAGCTTCCCTTAAGGCTTCTATTCTTCTCTAGTTGTTCAATCTTCTTCACCCACTTCTAAAGGTGTCCCTGCTTCTCATAACTTGATCTCTGAGCTTCCATATTTTCAAAGATGTCTCCCTTCCTTACTCCATTCCTTCTTCTAGTGATGCTATATGAATTCCTCATCATGGACTGTCTTCTTGTGTTCCAACAACTCTGGGATTTCTGGCCAAATCCACTACAACTGTAGCATCTCATGTTGTGACAGTGAACAACAATGTGTCCTACTTGATCACATCTCCAACACCTTATGGTGTTATGCAATCTTCCATTATTTCTCCTTGCATAAGATCTGCATTCCAAAGCTTGTGACAATATTCATTACATGAATAACATTGACCATGAAAAGCACTTTAATACCTTTTCTTTGGTGTCCGTCTTCTTTGAGGTGAAAAGGATGGATTTTTTATGTCTTCCTTGATTTGTTCTTTTGAATTTTTTTTTGCCTTGTGTATATGGTTGATTTTCAACGTTGTCTTCATCCTTTGAGAGTGAGGGATTTACCTCATGCTTTCTTGAGGTGCTTGCTTCAACATGTGTAGCTTCTCTATTGTATCCAAGACCTGATTTATCATTTGGTGATATTTGAATTTCCAAGATCTCATTCAAGATTTGTGAGTTATTCAATAATTTTTTTGACTTCTCTACTTTCTTTCTAAGATCAACAACTTCAACTTCTAACTTATGACATGACTCTTCCTTTTCATTTACTTGATACTTAAATAGTTCCTATACCCTTTTGGCTTCTTCAATTTGTGTCTTGAGATGGATAATAATTTCAATACTTTTTCTAATCTCATCATCTACCTTCTTATCTTATTTTTCATTCTTTAGTCTTGTGATCTCTTCTTCCTTTTCTTATAATTGAGTCTTATTACTCTATTCTTGTTCTTTGAGCATTTCCTTCAACTTCAAGATGTGCCTTTGACTCTTCTTAAGAAAAAAATTAGTGTTATCCTAAAGATATCTATAGTCTATATAATAATGGTCATTGTTGTATTCATATAGACCCTCTTCAACTTTATTTTGAAGTTCTGATAGTTCTTCTTCTATTCTTTCCATAGGATAACTACCATCAAAATCTACACAAACTATTTCTATATTTTCTTCTTCACTTGTAGATAAAAATTCAACATCATCACATTTTGAATTATTGCAATCAAGGGTTTGTGGACATTCCTTACCTTCATTTGAAATGTCTTCAAGATATTCCTCTTTTCCAACATCATCAGATTTAGAAATAATGCAATAAAGAGTTTTTGGAGATTCTTTACCTTCATTTGTCTTGATGGAATTGTCTTCAATATCTTCCTTCTTTCTTTGGTATGTCTCCTCTATCTTTAGCCATAGATCCCTGGAAAAAGTGAATTGTCCCATGCTGTCTTTCATAGGGCTTGAGAGTCCACTAAGAATGGTCTTGAGAAACAACGCATCATTCTTCTTTCCTTCCCTTTGATATGAAAAATTTGACTTTTTCTTCAAGGAAACTGATCCACCAATGGCTGCCTTCCAAATACCCGCTCTCATTTCCTTCAAATGCACTCTCATCTCTATTCTCCAAGTAGAATAATTTTCCTTGTCAAGGATTAGGACTTCGTCATCGATTTGTGTGTCCATAGATCTCCTCCAATATTTTTAAGGCTTATAGTGAAGGCTCTCTCTGATACCAATTGTTGGACACACCGACTACATTGAGAGGGGGGGTGAACAATGTAGGTCTCTTTTTCCCAAAACTTCCCTTTCACAAAACTCATTAGTTAGCAATAACGACTTACTCATTAATTATTGTTGTCATTTATAACCAATTAAATGTGAACATACATCAACAACATATATCAACAACATATCATAAATAAATAATCACCACAAGGAACACAAAGAACACAAGATGTATGTACAATTTTATTTTTATTACGGACTACAATCCTTGGGTTTATCAGCAACAAATTAATAGAGTACAAGTCTACAAGAGCACCAGCTTTATAATGAAAGACTCAGCTTACACCCTCAGCACCAACTGACATGAGGCAACAATCCTCAACAGATATCAATCTGTCAACAGGTACGTGACCTATGAGTAGTGAAGCATGTGTATGTATGCAACTTACCAATAGTACAACTTGTGTATGTACGGAGCTAGTTTGTAGTATAGCCTATGTATCACATCTGAGTTACTTAGGGTTTTCTCTTCAAGATCAACTCATATCCTCTACAACCTTCAATCACATTTTCTTTTGTCTTTCACTATCCAATCTGACCCATAGCCAATCACAACACATCCAATATCTCCAACAACTTACTCATGCTCATCAACCAAACAATATGAATGCTACTTAATCATTTATAAGCAACTAATATACTATAGCAATCATATCAATACTGAACCATAAGAGTGTTTCTCACTCCATCAACCAACTCAAACCAAATCACAAAAACCATACCAAGAATGCCTTAAGAATTCACTACACAACAATAAAGAGTATCCATCAAGAAAACAATGTAAACATACCAGAATTTCTATGGCAGAACTGAGCCCATAGAATGCATATCTGGGACTTGCTTCAGTCTTCCAAGAGCCTAGCACCAACTCACACACAATTCTGCATGAAGTCATCCACTGTACGCGCCCTGTCCTCATTCGACCCACATATGTACACACTCTGTCTCACTGCAACCCGCATATACCTCATAAACTAGGTTTTTTGAACTTCCGAGATTTTTTCCGTCATGATCTCAAACTTGCTGAAACTTTGATGCGTCCATGAGATCCTCCATACACTCTCTCTCTCGGAATAGATTTTCAATACATCCTCAAGATATACACAACATATTCTCACTTTCACAAGAGACCCTTGCCTCTTATTTATACTCTCCAAGTAGCTTCCTAGCTTCCTTAGAAGCATATTCTAGGTCACTTAACCCACTTCTAGGTCGCTTAACCCATTTCTAGGTCACTTAACCAATTTTCCTCATTTTTAGGGTAAACCACTTTCCATAATTAGAAATTTCACCATTACTTTATTTGTCACCTCACTTTATCATTTAAATAATCCTCCTTGACTTTGTCACTTCACTTTATCATTTAAATAATGATTTCTTCTTTGCAAGCTCTTTGCCTTCTTTGAACTTTTGGGGCTTCAAGCCTACATATGAGGGTCCTCCAACTTCGTAAGGCCATAAATCTCAAACCATGAGGAGTTATGTGACATTCCACATACCACCGGAAATGGTATGATAAGTACTATCCAACCAATATAGTTTCACTAACAAATTCATTGATATTCATCTCATTATTCCATATTCAAGCATGGGTTCTCCAACCATACTTCTAGGATAACTCAACCATAAAGAGTCTTCCCGTGATGGATTTCACCCTAAGGGGACCACTTTGGAGTTCATCCATTTGTACACCTTATCAACCATGATAAGACAATAATGATTCATCTTTACATCAGTCCAACAATGCATCATATACCAATGAAACCACATCAATCCATCTTCATCTATGCATCACATATCAATGACAATGCATATTACATTAGTGTGTTATGACAAGACATTGATCAATCAATCAATCATTTGGCATCACTCAATCCCTTGACATCAATCAATCACTTGACATCAATCAATCAAACCTTTGGCATCAATGACAACATGATCCAACAGTTTTGTTGATTATATTAATAGAAATACTCTTTTCTAGTCCAATTATATGTTGCAAATATTTCTATTACTTTACATGGTCATATTTTTTATACATGTTAGTGGATTATGCTAGTTTATGTGATAATGTTTTATATAATTTCCATATGATTGTGTATCATGGATGTTGAGGAAAAGTTGCAGGTATCAAGAATTGGATCTTAACCTCAACCATGGTATTCTTTGCACGTCCAGATGAGGTAGGATTCTAGCCTTCCTTTTTTATCCTTTCCTTTTATCTAGCATACTTGAGACTAGAGTTTAGTTCTGGGTGTCGTTCATTCTATTGTGGTTTATCCCTATCCCTAAAGGGATTTTACTAGTAATAGGGGATTGTTTGTTCCCAAGAGTAGTCATGCTCTTGGGAGTGCTTCCATCCCTTAGGGAACTCACCCATTTTTAATTCCTCCTCTATCAAGAACAACACATATGGGTGGGCCTCAAAGCTCATTTTGGAATCATGATGCTTCATCATCCACCACGTCTTCATTTGCCAACATGTTGTTTCCTTTCTTGGTGACGTTATACTTTCCTGATTTTTCAGGTTTGACAAATGAACCCATTTTCCATTATCTATTATGGATGGACATACCTGCAAAGCTATCATCCGACTTACCAAAGTTCGACGATAAGCTCGAAGAATTCTTGTCTACACACATCATGGTGTATCACTTATGGCTCTTATCCATCTCCTTGATGGACGATAGTATTACAATACGCCATTTCTAGATATCCCTGATAGGAGGTGCCACAAAGTGGTACATAGAACTTCAAATCACTTCCTTCAATATATTCAATAACTTGGCCATGGATTTTATAATTCATTTTAAACTTCCCATTAGGTACGATAATGGGACAAAGCTCTTGAAATATTTGCACCAAGACACATCCACTCACATTTAAGATCATATTCATTAGTGGAGACACAAGCATACACTGATCAAAGACAAAATTCATGACCAAATATTCATGGAGTGGTTTATTAAATCCTTCTTTCCACGTATTTCCAAGGATTTTTCTATAGAAAGGAAATTTTTTGAGGATGAAGCTATCCTTCCTACCCAATATTTAGATCGTATCTACTCTTATATTGTCACTCTATACAATACCATCCCACATGCTTCAAGGTCATTAATAGATTCGCATAAAAACAAGCAGGACCCCATATTGATGGTGTGGTTGGTTATGTTTACAGTGAATCTATGGGTCAATTAGATGGTCTGTTGGGTACCATGCACATCTCATCAAACCCACCAACTCCTAGGCCCACAACCCAAATTAATTAGGCTCTCGTTCAAACCTATGAGGTGAATTTGGTGCAATCCATTCAACCAAAGAATCCTCTGCAACTTAGGGGGAAGAAGAAAAATAACAAGAACAATAATTGTACTAATGAATGTGGAGACCCTCAAGCCCAAACCAATACTAGAGGGAGGCACCCAAGAGTATAAAAATAATTTATTCCAATGCATGATATACAATGAGGACCATCCCACTCACTAGTGTCCTAGGAAGGATTAAATCCATCGCTACATCACCCAAAAGAAGGATCCATATAAGACTATTGTATTGAATAATCCCTTTCCCTCCTTGTCACGACAAGTGGTTGTGTCAAATCCCCCCCCCTCCACAAGGGGGCATGGAAGGTAATCCTCAGTTTGAGGCATTGTCCTCATATTCCCATATTATGATATATGAATAGAAGGTTTTTTTACGAACTCAAACACACAACTACAATACACCTAAGGGAGGTCCTATGAAGCAGTATCCAAATTCGTCTTTCAATCCGTGTGACCCTATAAAAACATATAAGACATCATTAGACACAGTTATTCTCCCACCAAAGGGTTTTTTTTTATGCATAACACATAATCCAAATATACGGGCCACCCACGACTGTAATATTGTGGAAGAATTGTCCCAAGAACCATGTTCCATGTTTATTTTAGAGGTTCTCCAAAGGTTCCCAATGCAGTGGTAATCTTTTTTGTCTTCTATTGGTGGGGTTGATCCATTTAAATCTAATTTGATTGTGTTTGGAATAGACCATGCTAATAATTTACTTTCCCACCAAATCAGTTTTCATATTATAGTGAGAGTACTTGGGGAAAATATCTTCTATACATTGGTTCATGAAGGTGAATCAACATGCATTATTTCCATGTTATGTTGGAAATCCATTGGCTCTCCAAAGATCAAACCATATCATACCATGTTGAATTATCTTGATGGAAAAATGTTCAAGACACATGGTATTATTGTCGCACTTCCCATTGAGTTAGGTTCCAAGATTGTCTCCATTGAGGTGGAGGTAGTCGATGCTTCATTGGACTAAAATCTGTTAATTGGGTGCACCTAGTTATACAAGATGATTTTGGTTTCCTCATTAGTCTTTTGTGTCTTTATCTTTCATCACCAAGGAAATATAGTCACCATTGACCAACACATGTTTTGTACACTAGACCTTAACATCAATGTGGGTTATAATGTACCCTTTGTCATCCATTCGCAGAGTGCTTATACGAGTGTTGGTGTGGGGATGTTGAAATACTCCTTGTTAATGGGTACATTTACCCTTCACACACCATGTCCTTCTACAAATACCCCTTTGTTCAATATGATCTCTTCACTTACCATTGGATCCCTCATTTCTCTTAATCTTTGGGTGGTACCTTGTCCAAATGAGGTAAAGTCTTACGAAGCTAGCATGCTGTTGAAAACAATCAAGATTTCCTCTTCAACGATCTAGTCATTATCAACTAACATTGGTCAAAACTCCATTCAAATATGGAATATGATAAACCTACACCACCCGCATGGGTTGTTGACTCTCCGAGTTCACATGATTTCCTTAATACCTAGTTTCCTCTAGATAAGGCCATCCTTGATGCCATGGCTTCCATAGATGAGGTGATGCATCGATCATGTTTTCTTGATTCAGAACAAAAATGATTTAACATGATGAGTGTTGATCGAGGGTTGGGGCAATTTGTTGGGGCATCCAATATACCTCCAAGAATTGACGCTTTTGTACCTCATAATTATTTTTTGGAACTTTCCATTAAATTTTCCACTCTTAGTTACCCTGAAGATCAACATTTTGAACCTTGTTTGTGTCTTGATGGGAATCATCAATGAGCTAAAATAGCTCATGAAACTACTAACAATGAGTCCCTTCATATGTCAAACTTCAGTTCTATGTGTTATGGCCCTAGAATTGTGTGCCCCATGTTGCTGACAATGACCCAGGAGTTCATCAATAATGAAAAGTATCCTTAACTGAAGCCTATAAATGGGATCTACTATGCGTAAACCATTGGGATGTGTAGCACCTTGTATATAAGATTTTGGTGTGAGTGAATTTTTTTTTACACATACAATATCCAAAAACTTAAAAAAATATAATTTTTTAGAGATATCACTATGTATTTTAACCCCAAGTCTAGTATTTCTAGATGTGCTTTATAGGACTCGGTGATGTTTTTCTTAGCATTTTTATGTTGACATGTACTGAACTTGATGTACGTGTATAAAACTGACATATAGGGATAGGTTTCTCCCTATGAAATTATGTTGCATTATTAATTGTCTATTATGTCATCACAATGCCTTAGGTTCAATCCCCTCATATTGTGGCATTAGCCACTCCATTTTTTCACATTGTGACTTGAACACTAGTGCCTACCCTCTATGGGCACCCTAATTAGAACCTAGATTTCCATTTGGTTTCCATAGTGAGATTAATTGTAGACCTGAAAGCCCTCTTGTGTACCTATCATGATTCATATTTGAGCCCCATTCTTCTCTATTAATCTATATTACAGCCATATCCTGAGGGGGTTCCCACTATTTTATGTTACTTTATGATAACCTGTGTATTTGTTGCTCAATTCATGTTGCATGTTGCTACATTTTTGTTTTCCTTACTCCTTCTTACCACTATTGTTGTAACACTTGACCACTCGTCTCTTCCACTATTTTGCCTTTGTCTTTTGGCCATCCACCCACGGAGAGAACCACTACTAGGAGTGGACCTCACTTTCAAGTACTATTTTGCATTCAATTTTCTTAGGTTATCTCCATGAGATTGGAACATATAAGAATGTTGTTAAGTCACTCATTCTCTCCAAACTAGCTTACTTTTACCTCTTTTTCATTCTTTTTAAACCATGAAAAAGACACTTGGATGAGCTTACTTTTAACTATTTTTTTTACTACTGAAATCATGGAAAAGAAACCTTCCAAGTAAATTTTTACCTATTTTTAGGACTCATAAAAATAAATGAAAAATAAACCTCATGAGTATACTTTTTAATATATTTTGGGATCATAAAAATTAAATGAAAAGGGACACTATTGATCACACTTTTATCTCTCTTTCACACTCACAAACCATGAAGGAGACACTCAAACGAAAAAAGAGTGTGGGGATTTTCTTATCATTTATTTATGTGTATAAAAGTAGGAGTGAAAGTTGTGTTTCACTTAACCATGGTACCTATTTGTGTCATTGTATTATATCTGGGTTATAGCTTCCCTAGGATTTCTACCATCATTATGAGTCACATTTTCTCCTATGACTAGTTACTCTTTCAGTCATTATAGAGAGTGCTTTAATGCCTCATGTGTTGTTTCACTATACCATTGCTTCTCTTGAGTCATTCTTCCAATTCATCATTATGCCATGTTGTATCTTCAAGGGAAGTTTAACCTGAGTTGGTCATATGTTGTCTTGTTGAGCATCAGAGTCAACCATACGTGTGTTAGTTGAACTTGTTGATTCTATCTCTTCACATCATCTCTCAGTGTATGTTTCATGTCAATTGATGGGGGATACATTAAGACCTTCCCTCGACAAATCTCTTCCCATTGACTTCATCACATTATCTAGTAAAGGGATCTAGAAACCAACTATTACCTTAGAGCTTCCAGTCATCATTGGAAATCATCATCACAATCTATAGTGGTTTACATCATTGAATCATGATGGATTTATTCTACATGTGTTCAAAATCAAATCCTCGATTTAGACTCACTAGATTGCATTGGGTACCCTGGTGTCCATTTTCATCATTGGTGGGTCCCGTCACATTTGTTAACAATATACCCCAATGATTGGTAATCAAGTGGGTTCTACCATGCTCGACATCAAATCATTTATTCATATGATGTAGACATTAGAGGAATTTTTTGGCTAAAAAGGGTCTTATAAGGAAAAATATGGTTGATTAGTTGGAAATTAAATATCTAATAGAATTTAAAAAATTTGGGTCAACCATAATCGTTGAGTTGGACATATAAAAGTCAAAGAATATTATTTTTCCCATTTTCATTTGATAGTAGTTAGCCAAAAATAAACCGCACCTTTAAGAATATCTTGGTGAGATCATCCTCGATATGATAAATATTCTTTTTTTTTAACAAAAACTAGGAAATTTTATTCATTAAAAAGTGCGCGACAAGGTAAAAAAAGTGGGCTCATATAAATAACAAAAATACAACACTGTTAATCCAACTATTGATCCATATTATTTTCGAAACGAAATGAAAGAAAAAAAATTACAATGAAATACTCATGAAAAATTCCAAAAACAGAGAAATACAACAATACTTGATTTCCATTAATGAAAGAATTGTAAAGAGACTGTAAAATTACAGAGTGCAAGAATCGCTAGAATGGTGAAAATTTTTCTCTGAGAAGAGATGTGATGGCTACACTCATTTGCAAGAAGATTATTACAATGAGTCTCTTAAATCCTTTTTATGATAAACATGAATGCCAAAACCCTAGATATCCAAAAACCTAACCCTAGGAGATGAAACGCCAAAAGTCATGTGGGCCTTGTTTGGGTAAGTTAGTACATTAACTTCCCAGGATCGTAACTTTTGCATACGATCTTCGTTTTAGGCATGTGATAGCCCATTAGAAAGGTATTTTTGATAACTACGCATTATGCCATCATATTTTGATCGTGGCACACCAAAACAACATTATTTAGGGCCCCAAAACAACCCTGGAAGTATAGAAAGATGTGTTGACATGAAAACCTCCAAAATAATCCAATTGGATTAGGTGGCAGGCCACTAGTCTCCACCTGGAATATGTGTAGGGATTTAGGCATCCCTAAAAGTGTAGAACCCACAATTACAAATAAGTACAGAAGAACGAGTTGAACTAAAAATTGACAAGAGGATCCAGTTGGAATAGGTGGGTGGCCACCAATATCCACCTAGATCAAATACTATCCAAGATTCCTTTATACTTCTGTAAGACCAAATTTGTTTGATAATATTACTACATTGCACTAAATATATCAGGTATAAAACACCTAGAATACATACAAAAAAACAATTCATGATTATGTTGGATTAGGAGCCCTAATTCTTGTCACCATTGGTTGAGATTCTGAAGGGGTATTTTTCTTCTTTATGACTATCATCTAAACTCCATTTAGAGATAGAGGGGTCGACGCAATTCCTGTCATTCCCTCATTTACTGGATCTAGAGGGTCTAATTTTTCTAATGCCTTGGCTTCATACGACTCATCTTCCAAACTTACCAAATAAATGGAGTTGGGTTGAATCTATGATTCTTTACCCAGATCTAGATAGGACAAATAAACGTTTTCCTCAATATTCCAAGGAGTTTCTTGTTTCATTTTGGATTACTTATTAATATTTTTTGTGACCTTCTTATCCTCTATTTAATATTTAGAGACTTCCAATAGATGGTCCAGATCTAGAGTGTCCATGCCAGATGGAAACAATGGATCTTCTTTAGGCACCTCCTTGGGAGGGACCACATCTGTAGATAATTATTTAGAAATTTTATTGTCCAAATTGTAGGTTGTAAAAATACCTACCCAGTACACAATATGGGGATAGCCATGGGAGAGTCTACCCAGTGTCACCTTAGATAAACCCTCCCCTCTTTTTAGTGAAGGATAAATTCCACACAAGGGGTGAATCCCAGGTGACCCTAGGGGGAAATGAGATGGAAAGTGAGGTTATGGACTTGAATCCCCTTTAGGTCAAGTTTTGGAGAGATGGAAGGATTGGGATGAGGTTTATGTATGAGGTAAGGATTCCAATATATAGTGTACATGCAAAAGAGTGTTGTGCCTTCCTGAGACACAATAAAATACAAGATACAAGCCCAATAATCGAATGGAAAAGGAAGTGAAACTTTAGTTCCTAATTAGCAGTATTTTATAATGATAATAAGAGTTTCTAAACAAGTCACTAAAAGTCCAAGAAAAAGTGAAAGAGATTAACTAGCAATTACTAGTGTAACTCAAGTATAATAACACAAGACTTTAACAACAATTAAAGGATGTTATATACAATTATTTAAGAGATATTATTGCAGCCTTATTTCTGTAGCAAACAATTTCTACAACAGAAAATTCCAACCACTAAAACTTGCAAGTAAACCACCCAAAAGAAGTTGAACAACTAGTAGATTAATTTGGTAGCTTTCTAGCAAATTCCGACGGTTGGAAAATGAGTAAATTTGAAAGTTATGAAGTTTTTTCCTACATCACTAATGGATGTAGCATAAAATTATTATAGAATCAATAAATACTCGGAGAAACAACATTCCCTAGTGGCCTTGGCTAGCCTTCAGTATATAAACAAGATTATGATTTAAGCAATTTCAATATCTCGTGATTCCATGTATCCCAATGCAATGATTGTATTTCTCCAATGCAATAGATTAGTTCCTTTAACTATTGGTTTATGGAGTCTTTAAATTAAAGAGATATTTGTGTTATTTCCTTTGGGGTGTAGGATATTTTACTCCATAGGGAAGGTGATACTAGTTAGGAAAAACCTA
>ML778656.1:823819-837461 GCA_009831015.1 Picea engelmannii | reverse complement strand
GAGAGATTAAGGGGGGGAGAGACAAAGAGAGAGGGAGGAGGGAGATAAGTAGATGGAGGGAGTGATTAAGGGATTTTCCCCTGTGAACTTGGCTCAATTCACAACAGAGCAAGACCAAATTAAGAAGATTGAAATCTACCCTCACAAACAAGCATGCAAACAAGAAATAACCACTTTTTCACTACGAGAGAGAAGGGAAGGGAAAAGGAGAAGAATTTCACCTTAAACCCTTTGTTCCAAAAAAGATTCAGAGAAGTCTAAGGATAACTCAGCATTCGTAGAAGCACCTCAAGAAGCTCAGAATGGCCTTAGCAAACAGAGAAAGGGAAAAAATTCAAATTCCTAAAAAATCAGTGAAATTTGCATGATCGCGAATAACGTGTTGCAAGATTTCCAACGGTGTAAAAAACTCATCAAGCAGAGTTACAGATCAAAAATATTCATGGTCAAAGTTTTGGTCAACCTAGCCCAGTCAACAATGATGAGTCAACATCTGTACTACTGACATCAACATTAGTACGGATGATATTAGTGTCCGTACAGGGTACGTGCAACATGTAGAGGGTGACATGTGTCATGATGACATTAGTTTGATGACGTGGAAGAACCAGAGGCTGCCACATGTCACTCATTTTTGGACTTTTCCAGTCAGTCCGTAGACCAATGGTAAAGTGCCACAAGGCAGTCCTTATAGCCGCATGGCAGTCCATACAACCACGTGGTAGACCATACAACCACTCGATACGATGACGTGGAAGAGGTGACATGGCATGATCATGCAATGTGTTGACGTGGGCCAAGTAAAGGTCGCCATGTGGCCCAATCATGGGTTTCCATGTGGTAGCATGCAAATGCACAAATATGCCCAACAACCGAATTTCAAAAAATGGGTGGGGCTGGCTGGCGCCAACCCCCAATCCACCACATTTGGTAGCAATCTTCCACAGTTGGTAGTAATCCTGCCATATTTAGTCAGTTGGAACCATATAGCCGCCAGACTTAGCGAAGGATACCACGGAGCAATGTAACAACATATATATATATATGAAGTACTAAATCGGGAGTCTATGGGTTCGAGCCTGGGATCTCCCCTAACCTCTCCAACCTTTCCATGTCCACCCAACCAATTGGGATAGGGTGTGACTTGGTATAGTCTGCCCGCAATTTTATTTATGTTTTGAAATACGTTAGTGCATGGGGGTGAGACCAGGGCGCGCAACCGTGTGGATGAAGGCATGAAAAATGAGACATTTTTCCATTAATTTATTGCAGGTGCAGACACAAAAATCGAGACAGAATTTATGTTGGGCCTGAAAGTGCCAGACTCAGATTGAGGCATGGAGACAATCATTTTTGGGTAATTCAATGCCATGAATTCAATGGTGTTGTTTTTTTTCTGATCTAAGCAAAGATTTTGCATCTTAACTCTAGAATAAGGTATACTTATGTATTTCTCCAAATTATTTTGTTGAGTTAATAAAAAGGCCTACCCATTTGAGAGCAGGACTTGGAGACGTAGTCCACCAAGGACGAACTTCGTTAACAAGTTTTTGTGTTCAAATATTATGCTTATGTCTCTTTATCATTGAGATTTCCTTCTTTATGGTGCATTTTAGTTTATGCTCATTTTATACAATTCTTTAATAAGTCACATTGATGAAACGATCCTGGATCATGTGGGTATCAGAGCATTCATCTTTGACTTGAATTGTTGAGTGTGAATGCTTACTATGGCCAAGCATAAATAGGGTGAAGGAACACTTAAGAATTTCAACCCTAAAGCTTTTCGTGCATCCCGAAGGAAGAAAATGGATGAAGAGGACAAGTGTGATGAACAGGAGAAAAAAATCCATATAGTCTTCTATCGCATGTTAGATATGGTCGAGAAAATGTATGGAGATTGCGAGAAGAGAATGGAAAATAAAGGGAAGAAAAAGGAAGCATCAGTGGATGAACATGATTTAGTGAATCAAGGAGCTGGAGGAGACCCTCTTGAGCCTCCATCTTCACCATCAAGTTCTAGATCTTCTTCCTCTGATCATTCTCATCATTCTAGCCATAAATCTTCTTTTAAGAAACCATTATTAAAGATTGATGTAAAACTTTCTTTACCTATGTTTAATGGAGATGTTAATCCTGAAAAGCTAGATAATTGGATCCGACAGGTTGAAGTATGTTGTCGTGTTCAACATATTGATGAAGAGGAAGTTAAAGTGCAATTGGCCTCTCTTCGATTGGAAGGCACCGCTCTCGTATGGTGGGAGAGAAAACTTCAGGACAAAAGTAAGTGTGGTAATCTTCTTTCCTCATAGTCGAAATTTAAATCAGCAATAAGGAAGAAATTTTACCCATTGAGTTGTTTACATAAAGCAATGATGGAATGGCAAACTTTAAGAAAAAGTAAAGGTCAAATTGTACAAAGTTTCACGGAATAATTTAGGAAGAAATCTCTTTCATTAAACATTCCTTTAGATTCTTATGAAACTTTAATGAAGTATATTGGCACACTTCACAGTTATATTCATCATACCTTACTATTGTTTAACCCCACCAGTCTTGACAGACTTTGTGTGCAAGCCACTCACCTTGAGAACAGGGGAAAGCATGTTCAAGAAGATCCCACAAAGAAACCCTCCAAATTACCACATAAGCAATTTAAAGGAAAGTTTCAAATGAAGGACAAAAAGATCGCCATTGTAAAAAGGGAAGAAGGAAAACCATCTTGCACTCACTGCAAGAAGGATGGTCACGACAATGAACACTGTTGGAAATTACATCCAGAGAAAAGACTGAAACAATTCGGTGGAAAGGGGAAGACAAAGACCGTTTCTACAGTGCAACAAGATCTTGGTTCTGATTCAGGAGATGAGGAAAAGATCACAGCAGTTGGAGTCCAAGGTAAAGATTCCCTTCATGCTAGTTCAAATTCCAGTACGGAATCTCATGATGATAATGAAAGAAAGAGGAATGAATTATTTCATTTAAGAGTTGTATCTAAACACACTAATATAGATACATTGTTTGATCCGGGTTCCCAAGTAAACTTGATATCTGAAGCACTTGTCAAAAATATGGGTCTTTGTTGACGGGCGAAATTGATCGTCCGTCAATAGGGAGAGTGGAACCGGTCCAGGGTTGTCTAAATAACCCAAGCCGTTTGGAATGAACCACCCTGACGGGTTTAACGGCTCCGTTGGCTGCTCTAAAGTCCTAAGAAAACCAAAGAGAAAACTAATCTAAACTAACTAATCTAACTAAAACAAATAAAACAAACTAAAACTAAACTAATGCACTATTCTAATTGAAGCAAACTACTATATAAACTAAATACAAATTACACTAACTATTCTACTAATTACTATTATACTAATTCTACTAATTAACCGTCTAGTTATCGATTATAATACAGCTTATTCACAAATATACAATATACACAACTGGTAGATTTAAATAAAACCTATAAAACTCAAATGCTTTCTTTCCTAAGACAGCCAGAGATATTTTTTTATTTTTATATTTTATGAATAAGAAATAAAACTACTGCAATTAAACGATCTAATATACTAACTCTAACTTAAACTAATATCTGAACTAAACTTATAACTAAACTAAACTACTAATAAATATACTTAAACAAATGACAAACTGACCTGGAAACGCTCCTAATTTGTCCTGTGTATGATGACTTCGAAGCTGATCGGAGGAAGTAAACTCGTACCGGTTGATCCAAGAGCTTCTCGTAAATGATAGGTTGTGCTGCTCTTTGAGTGGTTTACAGAACAAACAAGACATAAAAAATCATAATGACTATAAGATTATAAATCTCTGCAATAAGGGAAACCTGTTATGCAAAAATTCATATTTGATAATTCAACTTATGAAGAAGATAAACCTGTCATTCACAAACTGAATTAGACAATTGTTATGTCTTTTATACACTTGGAAGAAACCAGATATGGATTACAGTGATTAAAATTATATCATTTGCACATGATTAAGATAGCTAAAGTAGTCATTAACCAGATACAAATTGATATACACAACATGAAACAAAATGTTGATATAATGAGAAGCTAAAGCTGTGACAAAACACCAAATTCTGCTTCAGTCTGTATTAAAACTCCATATCCTTGTTCTCCCACGAATGAGGATCAACATTATTACAAAAATTATAAGTATATATAAGTCTCTCCACAGGGTAAAACCTCCCTGTGGATAATATCAAACTGTTTTACATAATCTGGGAAGATATCCCAGAATCAACTAAACTAGGAAACTAAAATGCAAGTGAAATATTTGAAATATCCCCTAACTACTCATCAAATCCACTATAATTTTGAATTCATCTTCAATAGACCAAAAATATCAAATTAGAAAGATATTTCATCAACAAAACAATAAAAATCTAATCTTACAGACTCAGCTGCAGAATCATCTGATTCTGTAGCTAGTCTAAAATAGCATACAGGACCAGATAGAAATCAAATGAAATCTTTTTTTGAAATAATCCAATTTAATTTTCTTTTAATAAACATTAAAATAGAATCACTAATGGTTCAAATGAGTTTATCATTTAAATTAAACAGAATCGAAAGTGATTCAATCGAAACAGGGATAGGAATGCTCTGATTTTCTGTTGCCATAAAATCGGGTCAAACAGTAACAAGACTGTTTCATATCAAATGAAATTAATGGTGAATCATATCGTATAAGATACGAAGTAATCCAACACAATCGTAATCCAACACAATCATAATCGATTTGTTACGGCTGTAACAATGTGCATAAGATTCATGTTGTTTTAATCAAATACCAAGATGGGAAGACTGTTACGATTATAGTCAACTAAAACATTCATAACAACATCAACCTAACTTCGCCATAGATTTCGATCGCTGAGTGTTACGCAGTCAACACAGGATCAAATAATGATCACAACCATCAACAGGAGTAATAATCATAAACTGGGCAACAATCGAAGCAAATCGTGACTGAGTTAATTTTAGAAACAAATCGTAATCCTGGGTATAGTCACTTTTGTTCCCCAAATCAAAATCAAACAATATTTTTATTGCAATATGAATCGAACTGATAACATGGTGGAGTAAACCAATGCAAATCAACTGCCTGGATATAGCTGTTACGATTCGTATCTATTCACGATTTGGGTGCATATAAAACAAAATTATTTTAAACATAATCCAAACTGTATCCGAGCTGGTCGAAAGTCATATGTAAATAAAACCATAACAGTTAACCATCAATCATATCATATACATTGTAACCAATTCGAATCGAAACATTGATTGTGTTCAAAATTGAAATGTGAAACGGCTTGTGTCTATAATAGATACAGTGACTTCAATTAGCAACAGAATATCCCCAATTAAGCTAAAATCAAACCAATCAAATCTATAGCACAATCAATCGAATCGAAGAAAAACCAATCGAAGCGAAATTTGATCAATCAAAACTATGCATATAGCGCATTCTTATGTGACAAAACAAATCCACGCTGTAAACAGAGCTATGAGTTTGTCATATAAACAGCTGATAGACATACCAGTGACGCTGCTTGAGATATGCCAATTTTGAATTCACGACTGCTGTAGCTGACTCCACATTCTTAAAAAAAATAGAACCTGTTGTTCTCTGTTTCTTATCAGTGGCTTGCAATTTAGCCTTTTGACTGGTAAGCCTTGCAACTTGATCCTCCAGAGAATGAATTCTGGACTGCAGCATTGGCACATCAAGATAATACCTTTCTAACCACGAGCCGCACTGATCACAGGGTGGCACAGTTGGTTGAGGTAGAGCAGGGGAGGGTTTTGACGAATCACCGGGGGTTTCACAAGGAAGTTTAATGCCTGGGTAATTAGGGTCATTTTGCAAGCAAGGTGGTAGGTTTTTCACAAAGTCGTATGCGGGTTTAGCACAAAGACCTTCTGAATAGGGATACTCACTTGCCAGGTAACGTTCCATCTCCGATTCGGAATCTTCACTCACCATGATAGGGTCAGGGTTGATAGGAAGTTTTGGTTTGTTTCTCACCATGCAAGAGATTAATCGGGTGTTCTTTTTGCCTTTGGAATTCGCAGTAGGTTCGGCTTTAGGTTTCTTGCCCACGGGTTTAACAGTTTCGACATCCTTGGTCACATAGTGGGGTAGGTCGAGAGGTGAGTCGGGTAAGGGTTTAGTTAACAAAATGCTGTAAGGTACCGGGGGTACAGACTTGCCCTCACTCACCACAAGTTTTTCAATCTGTGGTGGGTTTGAATCCTCAAAATTATTGTGATTCAGAAAATCATTCCAATAGTCTCGGTGTAACCCCAAATGATAAACAACAATCATTTTGATCAACCCAAAGTGAAAAAGGTTGTTATCGGCTTGATTCCATTTGTATCTTTTAGACATTTTAAACAGGCTCCTATGCAAGTAATAAGGCATATTGAGTTCATAGCCCATGAAAACCATCAGTAAACGAAGGTGATATAAGAAAACAAACCCATACCGATCCTCGCAAGTGATAAACTGCTTGGTTATCATCAGCAAATCATGCCAACATTGCTTGAGCATATTCACGGGCAAACCTTTGTCACAGGAGCTAACCCTACACGACTGGAAGAGCAGTGTCCACGGGGCCTCTTCCACTTTGCAATTTTTGGACCATCTTTGTCCAGTGGCAGGCAGACCGGTAGCTAAACTGAGAAATTGCTCATCAATTTCCAATCGGACATCCCCAACCTTGGCTCGACAGCCATCAAAGGTTAATGCGAATTGTTGAGCCATGCAAGTATTAAAACCATCAAACTTTCGTATGAACGGGAGCCATCCGAATTCCTCGAGGTCACTGTAAGAACTGTCGAACATCAACAGATCCTGGCTACCACTGGGTTTAGCCCTTACGACTGGAGCCATGGCAGGGGGCGCATGGTAAGGGTTTGGGTCGAAAACAACAACACATAGGAGCAAAATTCGTTTGGGCTAACAGCTGCGAATGATCAAAGGGGAAGCAAATTAATGTGCGCGTGCGAGGGTGGTGGGATTATCCACCGCCATGCATAGAAATAATGACAAAGTACAACGATGTTCAATCAATCATGACATCGTTCAAACCATATTATTCGGCCAACCCAAAAATCAAACGGCGAATGATATACCAATGCGCCATTGTATTATTTGAAACCATGAATGTTCAATGTGAAATCAAACCCAAAGTTAAATATGTGCCATTGTAATAATTCAAACCATTGTCATTCAATGTTAAATCAAAACCCAAATGTTTAACCAACACACCATTGCATAATCAAACATTCTGATCAAAGGTTTTAAAACATGGTGACAATCGATTTCATAAAATCGATAAGCCAAGAGCTTATAAATTTTATCATAAGGATCACATTATATACATAAAAAGAAAAATAAACCATGACCCATATGTAAATCAATGACTAGGCAAGTCTCCATATGCTCAATGCTTTACTAGTTAAATAAAAATCAAGTTGCGCAATCAAAGCAAGAATAGGCAAAGTTTAAAAAAAATATTTTCAGCCACATGATAAACCAAAGATAAAGTGCCACTCAAAATATCAATAAAAGACCATGACAGTTCAAATAACGATAGAGGAGTTTTCACGCTTACAGTCATGAAAACTAAATTGAGACCGATTTGCAAGTATCGCATGAAATGAAAATATCGTCTATTTGCAAAATGCGACGGAAATTTGAAGTTCAAGAGACATAGGTGTAGGCAGCTTATAGGACAATGGAAAAAATTGAATTGGCTGCCAACAGTCTTGAAATTGAACCACATCCAAATCCTTATCCTCTTGGTTGGGTATGTGATAAAGTCAAACTAAATTTCACCTAGCAGTGTAGGGTCAGATTTTTTATTGCTTCAAAGTTGATTGATGAAGTAGATTTGGATGTTGTTTCACTTGATATATGTGGAATCCTGCTAGGGAGTCCTTATCTTTATGATAGAAAAGTAGTCATCTTTCTTCATGAGAACAAATACCACCTTACTAAAGTGGGAGTGGAATATATTGTTAGAGCCCACAATATGAGGGTAAACAAAGCACTTGTTAGTGCAGGATAGATGAAAAGACTCATAAACACTAATAAGAGATATCTACGCATGGTCGTAAGAGAAAAGGATGTCGAAACATTCGACGCCTTCCAATGATGTGATCCTTCTCATAAGAAAGAATTAATTGATATTTTTTCTAAGTATGATGACATCTTTCAGGAACCAAATGGATTACCTCCTAAGAGGGAAATCCAACATGAAATACATATTCAAAAAGATTCTCATCTTCCTAATGTGGGCATGTACAGGATGTCAGTTGTAGAGATGACAGACATCAAAAAGTAGGTACAAGTCTTATTGGATCAAGGGGTCATCAGGCCCAGTTCATCTCCTTGTGGTTCTTCAATCGTGATGGCACCAAAGAAGGATGGCACATGGTGAATGTGTATCGATTATTGATCCTTAAACAAAATCATAGTGAAAAATTGATACCCTCTTCCTCGTATAGATGATTTACTTTATCAATTTAAGAATGTTGTTTATTTCACTAAGTTGGATTTGTGCAGTGGATACCATCAGATCAGGGTTGCATAACATGATGCATGGAAAACTGCCTTTAAACCCAAACAGGGATTGTTTGAGTGGTTAGTTATGTTGTTTGGGATTTGTAATGTTTCGACAACCTTCATGCATGTGATGAATGATGTATTCAGGCCATTTATAGATGATTTTGTAATTGTATATTTAGACGACATTCTTATATTCAGTAGGATGTGGGATGAACATGTAAGGCATGTAAAGAAAGTATTGGATACTTTGCAAAGGGAAAATTTGTATGTAAAATTGTCCAAATGTGAATTTGGAAATACTGCACTAGTGTACTTAGGTCATATTGTAGGAGGATGACAATTGAAAATTGATCCTTCCAAAATTGATGTAATTGTAAATTAGCCTGAGCCCACAACTGTAACAAAACATAGAGCTTCTTGGGTGAAGTTCAGTATTGGAGGATATTCATAGAAAGTTTCTCTTTCATCTCATCTTGCTTGCATCTCTTAACAAGTGCGAAGAACATTTTTCAGTGTGGAGGAAAGAAACAAAAAGAATTCAACACTTTGAAGGAAAAGATAAGTATCGCACCAGTATTAGCACTGTCGAATCTTCAACAATATTTTGAGATCGAGACAGATGCCAGCGGATACACCATGGGTGTTGTATTGATGCAATATTGTAAGCCTATCTGTTACTACTCTGAAACGTTTAACCAAGTTGTTGTTAACTATCCTACATATGATAAAGAGTTGTATGCATTAGTTAAAAGTGTAAATAAATGGAAGCACTACTTGTTAGGGAAGGAAATAATCATACATACAGATCATCAACCCTTACAATATCTCCAAGCACAAACCAAGCTGCAACAATATCGGCATTACATGTGGATGGGTTTTCTTCAACAATTTCATTTGGTAATCAAATACAAAAAGGGTACAAGTAAAAAGGTGGCTGATATGCTTTCTAGACATCCTATTGTTACTTCTATTATTTTGAAGAATGCTTCTTTATCTCATGATAGCTATGTGGAACAATATGTTGTTGATAAAGATTATAAAGAAGTATTTGAGAAGCTAACCCATGGTGCATAGGTAGAGAACTATTGTCTGCAGGGAAAACTACTCTACTATCTTGGAAAGCTATGTATTCCTACAAGTGAACGAGTCTGTCTAATATGAGAAGCTCACACATCTCTTATGTCTGGGAATTTTGGGGTGGGAAAAACTATGGCTCATCTACAAATGTTTTGTTACTGGCCTCGGATGAAAGCAATTGTAACTAAATATGTAAAGGGGTGTGTGATGTGTTCTACTTGTAAGCCCACTAATAGAAAATTGGGGATATACTCACCACTTCCTATTCCATCCCATCCATGGGAGAGTGTCTCCATGGATTTTTTAGGGGGTTTACCAATGTCAAAATGGGTCATGAATATTTATATGTAGTATTCAATAGGTTTAGAAATATGTGTATCTTGATGCCATGTAAAAACCAGATCATTGTTGAGCAGACTGCTAATCTCTTATTTCAGTATGTTTGGGTTCACTTTGGGTTACCCACATCCATTATCTTGGATCGAGATACTCGATTCCTTGGATATTTTTGGACAAACTTATGGACAATGATGGACACCAACTTGAAGAGGAGTTTTTCTTTCCATCCAAAGATCGACGGACAGACAAAGGTTGTTAACCGAACAATGGTACTTTTTCTTCAAGGCTACTGCAACAAGCATCCCAAGTTGTGGGATGAATATATACCCTATGTACAACATGCTTACAATCAAGCCTTACATTCCTCCACTTAGTGTTCGCCATTTGAGACATTTTTTGGATATTTACCTAAGGTCCCTTTGGAATTGATGTGTGGGAGAGATGTTGATTCAAATGAAGAAATAACTAAATACAGGGTCGCAAGTTCATTCAAAGGATCCAGCAGGTATACCAAGTAATCAAGGAACAGTTGGAGAAAATTCAAGTACATTATAAAGCTCGACATGAAAAACACAGGGTTGATCATCAACTCTAGTTTGGAGACGAGGTATGGCTTCACATCAACAAGGAGAGATTGAAGGGTGAAGGAAATAAAATCAATCCTATACGATATGGACCCTTCACTATTTTGGACAAAAGTGGCACTAATTCTTTTCGTCTAGATCTTCCACCATATATGCAGATTTACTCAGTTGTAAATGTGGAAAACTTGAAACTTTTTTATCCTCCCATGATCATGGATCAGGGTGAGGAAGTTTCAATACCTTCAGTTGATGAGTTTTCTTATGAGTATTTGGATGAGTTGAAGGGAGATATCATCCTAGACAGAAGGACGAAGACTTCACGCAGGGGTGATGTTGATTATCTTCGAGTGAGATTAAAAGGCACACATACAAGAAAAGCAAAGTGGATTGAGGAAGGCGAGGTGGGGGAACTCTTTCCTCACTTATATGTTTATTGATGAAATATTTTTGTGGTCCAAAAAATCTCTCAGTGGGAAGGTGTGATCCAAAAAGAATTCAGAGAAGTCTAAGGATAACTCAGCATTCGCAGAAGCACCTTAGAAAGCTCAGAATGGCTTCAACAGATAGAGAAAGGGAAAAAATTCAAAGTCCTCAAAACTCAATGAAATTGGCATCATCGCAAAGAGCACATCACAATATTTCCAACGACATAAATGACTCGTCAAACAGAATTACAGATCGAAATATATTCGCGGTCAAAGTTTTCATCAACATAGTTGAGTCAACATCCGTACTATTGACATCAACATCAGTATGGATGATGTCAATGTATGTACAAGGTATGTGGCACATGCAGAGGGTGATGTGTCATCATGACATTAGCACAATGATGTGGCATTATCAGAGGTTGCCATGTGTCACTCATTTTTGGACTTTTCTAGTCAGTTCGTAGACCAATGGGAAAGTACCATGTGGCAGTCCATACAACCACATGGAAGACTGTACATCCACCCGGAAGGATGATGTGGCAAAGGTGACATGGCATGACCATGAAATGTGGTGACGTGGGCCAATAAAAGGCTGCCACATGGCCGAGTCATGGGCTTCCACGTGGCAGCATGCAAATGCACAAAGACGCCCAGCAACCGAATTTCAAAAAATGGGCGGGGTTGGCTGGCACCAACCCCCTATCTACCACATTTGGTATCAATCCATCACAGTTGATAGTAATCCTACCATACTTGGTCGGTTGGAACCATATATCCGCCATACTTAACACCATCGCCAGACTTAGTGAAGGATCCCACAGAGAAATGTAACAACATATATATAGCCAACAGAGTACTAAAATGGGAGTCTGCGGGTTTGACCCCAGGATCTCCCCTAACCTCTCTGACTTTTCCATTTCTGCCCAACCAATTGGGATAGGGTGTGACTTGGTATAGTCCACCCGCATTTTTACATAAGTTTTGAAATCCGCCAGTGCACAGGGGTGAGACCAGGGCGCACAACCGTACGGACGGAGGAACGAAAAACAAGACATTTTTCCATTAATTTATTGTAGGTGCGGGCATAGAAACCGAGTCAGAATTTCTCTTGGGCCTGAAAGTGCCAGACTCGGATCGAGGTGTGGAGACAGTCATTTTTTGGTAATTCAACACCACGAATTCAGTGGTGTTGTTTGTTTTCTGATCTAAGAAAAGCTTCTACATATTAACTCCAAAATGAGGTATAATTATTTATTTTTCCAAATTCTTTTTTTCAGTTAATAAAAAGGCCTACCTATTTGAGAGCAAGACCCAGAGATGAAGTCTGTTAACAAGTTTTTGTGTTCATATATGATGCTTATGTCTCTTTATCATTGAGATTTCCTTCTTTATGGTGCATTTCAGTTTATGCTCATTTAATACAATTCTTTATTAAGTCACATTGATGAAAATATCTCGGATCACCCTTCGTCCAATGTCAATCCTGCTCTTGCTTCTTGAAGTACTCTTGGTCTCTATCGGAACCAACCTAAAATAGGAAACCAAGACAGTGTTGCAACAAGGTAGTTATAGGTTCAAGTAGCATATATTATGTGTATAAATCAAAGCATATCTAAAAAAAAAAAAAAAAAACATATAACATTGCATTGAACACAAGATAGGAGAGAAAGAAAACTCTTTTATTGTTAACAATATGTGAAACTTGGTTACAACCTAGTTCAACTTTCGACATTGCTTGAGAGCCAACTGCCCGGGTTCCTCCACAAGTCCTTTGAGCATCAAATCAGTAGCGAGGCTCTTCCTCATATAACCCAATGAGGATAGGAACACACCTTATGGCTATATAGGAGAGGAAGTAACAATGGAAAAGGGTTTTCTAGGTCAGAGGATGCTACTATGAGAATGAAGGGATTAGGGAAGCTTGCTAAATCTCAACAGCATAACCTTACAATATTATATTTATCCTCATATTTGTCCTCAATGGTTCTTCCATACCATCCCAAAGAGTTTGGGGAGGTTGAATTTTGTTTTGTACGAGCTCAGGGACATTGGAAAACAATCCCAACCGAAAAGCCCACCCGAAATTGTGGAAATATTTTATTTTTCATATTTTTTGAGGGAAACTGTGGGCTATAATATTGAAAGGTGTGGAATTTCACATGTTGCACAAATGAAACCCATGGATATCAATAAAATTCAAGTTTTTTAGATAAATCTATTAGGAAAGTTTGGATTGTTCTTATCAAGCTAGGGAAATAGGTAAGGCCATGTCATAAATGCCTAGGTGTGACAATTTGTGCTATAACAAGGACAGAGAGAGAGAGAGAGAGAGAGAGAGAGAGAGAGAGAGAATGGTTGTGAGAGTGTGAGGCATGGAAAGGAAAGGTGTATGTGTAGGTGTAGGTCTTGCCATGCCTTGTCGTGTCTAGGTCTTACCATGTCTATGTCAATGCCATGTCTTGCCTTGTAATGTACCAAACTTGCTAGTGTGTGAGAGAGTGAGAAGGAGAGATGTGAAGAAAGAGGGGGGAGGTAGAGAGAGATTATGTGAGAGTGTGAGAGGGAGAGAGAGGAACACATAGAGGGGGGGTAGAGAGAGTGTGATATATTTTTGGG
>ML778656.1:798543-817069 GCA_009831015.1 Picea engelmannii | reverse complement strand
ATTTAGTTAGTTAGTTTATTGTAGTTTGTTTTATTAGTTTCTAGTTTCCTTAGTTTAGATCATTTAGCTTAAATCACTTTCTCTTCGGTTTCCTTGCGAGACCTTAGAGCGGCCAACGGAGCCGTTAAACTCGTCAGGGTGGTTCATACCAAACGGCTTGGGTTATTTAGACAACCCCGGACCGGTTCCACTCTCCCAGTTGACGGACGGTCATTTTCGCCCGTCAACAAGTCTTTGATTGTAAGGAGGTGGTCTCTTGGTGTGCTGAGAGACCTATTTCAATCCAAAGAATTATTCCATTGTGGAACCACTCTCTTGTTTCTTTGTCACCTCAAGTCTTTCACAATATGTTGAGATTTCCACAACCAACATTGACCTTCACAAGAGAAGATTGCAAGGAGATTCTAAAAAAGCATGATAATCAGTTTTGTATGCATGTTCAAGAGCTTGTCGATGCCTCCTACATGTTGTCGCACTAGATGAACAACACAAAATTGTATGCATGTTTTTTTTTTTTTTTGGAACTCCTCTACCTGTATTTATGACAAGTATGTTCAATGCTTTGGTGCAAAGAACTCAGTCCAATGTCTATGGATAAATATATATTACCCATTATTTTTCTTATAGATTTACTATTAAAATTTTCCTTGGAATCTTGGTGGGTGCTTCTTTGCTGGATTTAACACCTCTTCTCGTTTTCATGGTTCGATAGTCTCATAATTCTTAAATATTGTATTGACTCAAGTAATTTGATCAAATATGAAGCTTTGAACAATTATATGACAATGCATTGTGTCAATCACATGAGGCTTCTATGTAAACATAAATGAATTTCACACTGTTTCAAACCAACATTCAATTCCATTCGTAATGTAGATAGAACATAACAACACTAATTCACGATGCGGGAGTTGGGGCCCCACCCAAGAAGTTTGATTCTCATCTCAACCTTGTTGAGTGAACGATCTCTTATTTCCCTCTCGCTTCCTTGATTCCTTCACTCGAAAAGGAAACATATTATTGGTTGTCCATCCCCTGGCATCTATTTGAGCACTTTTACTTTATTAATGAAATTACCAAATTTCTTCTTGGAAAATATTTTAAAAAAAAATGATATATGCTAGTTGAAGTCAAATGGGGCTATTAAATCAACCACAATATTAAAATTCAATTTTGTCTTTGTTATACTTGCGGTCAAGTTGATAGTACAATAAGTTTATTTCTAGATATGAAATTATTAAGCTTTAATGTTAACAACTCATCATGCAGGAAGTTTAATACTTAAAATAATATTTCAAGGCATTAAACAATGCATCAAAAACACAATTACTCCCACAGGTTGCAATAAAAACAAATCTTCAACAAAGAATTGGCTGATGCACCCCAGTCGCCTGAAATGACCAATAGCACAGTCTATGAAATCGACCTCCCTATTATCGAATCAACAAAGATTAATATTATGGGATCAGATAAAAACAAATTATGTGAGAATTGAATTGGAAAAACTTGTTACTTATTCTACTCTTTTTAAGGCCTTATCATACTAAGAATGCAAACTTATCCTAACCCATTGTTATCTACAAAATCCAAACATCAATAGTGCCTGTAAATCAACTATACTAGCCAAAAATCAAGTTATAGTTTATATTTTCATTTTCTCACGCCCTTTTTAATGATACAATCACAATAGAAAACGAGTATGTGGATAAAATATTGGACTAGAAAATGAGTCCCGCTTATGAAAATTGACCTCCCCTTTTCTATTTTTCCACTCTCTTTTATCCCCTTCTTTTCCCTCTTCTATACTTAACCAAATTCCCCTTTCTTTTTTCCCTCTACTTTCTCTTTCCGGTTACTTAGTCATTTTTCCAAAATGTCTAACTATGTGGGTTGGCGGACTCACAGGTTCGCATTTCCACTCATTCTTTTATATCATGACTCTGACTGACTGCTTCCCAATTCCATACTTAGCCACTTTTTCGATCACAGATTTCCAGGCAGGTAGGCTCTAGATTGCACTTCCATTGTTCCATGACCTACAAACAACACCTGGACTTCCATGATATACAAATTCACTGTCGGACTCCCACATCATCCCCTCTTTCATTTTACACATTTTGCACTCAAAACTTCCAAGACATACAATTTCACCGTCGGGGCCTCACATCTCCTGACGATCCCTTTTCACCCTATTTTGAAGCCCGTCTGACCGCTTTCCATACTTGGCCATTTCTTGGAATCTCTTTTGCGGATCGTCGAGTTGGCGGGTTCACGAAATCTCCAATTCCTAATCGTTGTTCCTTGTGCCCGCCACCTTCACACTTCTTTCCAAGTATGCAACTAGTAAGGTTTAATGCTAACAGCGCATCATGTAGCAACTGTAAATATTATCATTAATGAGAAAAAGGCTCGAGGAGATAGTCACATTGACTATCCCTACACAACTTGTCCAGAAACATGCAGAAAAGATCTTGCTAGGTGATCGGATATCTATTACAAATTTCTGTATATTAGCGAAAATGAGTCCAACCAACCGTTTCCCTATTCCATACTTAGCCACTTTTTCGATTGTGGGTTCCTGGACAGGTGGGCTCAATATTTTGATTATGTTTCTCTATGACCTACAAACAACACCTGAAGTTCCGCGATATACAAATTGACCGTTGGACTGCCCCATCATGCCCTCTTCCGTGTTACGCATTTTGCACTCAAAACTTCTGAGACATACAATTTGACCGTTGTGCCCTTACCTCTCCTAAGTATCCCTTGTAACCCTATTTTGAAGCTTGGATGACCGCTTTCCATACTTATCCGTTCCTTAATTGCTCTTCCCTGTCCCTGCCACCTTCGCACTTCTTTATAAATATGCAATTAGTAAGCTTTAATGCTAAGAGCTCATCATGCAGGAACCATAAAGATTGACTTTAATGAGCAAAAGGATCGAGGAGATCTCCCATTAATATGCATTAAACCAAGATTTATGGAGGGTTATATTATCCCTTTCAAGTGTTCATTTCAAACATCATGGAATGTCTTTCACGGGTTGTTGGGTTGGCGGGTTCACGAAATCTGCAATCCTTGATTTCTCTTCATCGTACCTACCACCTTTGCACTTCTTTCTAAGTATGCAATTACAAAGATTTAATGCTAACAACTCATCATGAAGCAACTGTAGAGATTGTCATTAATGAGCGAAACGCTTGAGGAGATCTCACATTCACATGCATTAGACCAATATTTGCGGAAGGTTATATTATCCCTTCCAATTGTTTATTTCAAACATCGTCTGGATAAAACAGACGTTCTCGTAAACTTATGGAAGCATCTCGGCAATAATTCTGTGGATATACAGTGAACATATTTGGGCGTGAGGAACAAAACTTCCACTGGTCCATGGCATATTCTTACTACTCATCCCCTTCCACCCAGGATGAAGTAATCTGGACATATGGAATTGCTCGTGCAGGTTGTGTCCCTAAAGTCTTTGATTGTAAGGAGGTGGTTTCTTGGTGTTCCCAAAGATATATTTCAAGCCAAATAATTATTCCACTGTGAGACCACTCTCTTGTTTCTTTGTCACCTCAGGTCTTCCACAAGATGTTGAGATTGTTGGAGCCAACATTGACCTTCAGAGGAGAAGACTGCAAGAAGTTCCTAAAAAATCATGATAACAGGTTGGACCTCTTACCCGAGTTCCTGGAAGACCCTATGGTAGTTCCTGAAGATATCACAAGGTTGAAGGTTAGTTCGTTTAGAAATCCATTCCGACAAATTGCCTGGTTGTTTACAAGAATAACGGGACATGAATCCACAACAACCATTTCCTGCATGATTCTTTATATTTTGTATTTCAGAGTCAAGGAACAAGATATTTTTTATTGGGGGAAGCTAATTTCCATTGAAATTCCCAATTGTCGCGATTCAAAGAGGAGAAGAAATATTATATGTCATCCTACTTGGTTTTCACGATAGCGCATTGTTGTTTGTTTCCAAAACTGTCTATGTCGAAAGAGGTAAACTGTGAATTCGACCCAGTAACCTTCTGGTACCAGGCCTTGTGGAGGCACAAGGCTTCCCATTGTTTTTATGATCTTTTTAATGACTTTGTCTCATTTTTCAAATATTTATTGTTAGGAAAGGATGCTCCCTGGATGTCTGACCAGGCAACCAAGTTTTTGTACAAGAAGGGGACACTTGAACAAATGGAGAATTACAGTGTAATAATGATTTTTGGCTCCAAGGAAAATCTTTCTTTCCTTCCATGTCACATTACGGACATAATGTTTTTTACAAAAATATCAAGGAAATACAACTACTGGTTGCATTTTTTCCATGAGAAGAGAAAAAAGAAGTTAATTCCTCTGCCTTCAAAAATCGGGGACTTCATGTTCAAGAATGTCAATAATATTGACGAATTCCCAAGCCATTTCAACAACTTGAACCTAAGATATGTTGAAAGGCTAAGAGGGTTGGACCCTCATGGGATTTTTGTAGAACATTTAATAGTAGTTGGCTTCATCAATTGTTTTATCCATACACTCATGGACAAAGACAGAGACAATGACTAAAACACTTATGCTCCTAACGTTGGCGATCTAGAGACATTGCAAAGCACCATTGAATTGTACAAACAATAGATAAAAGGACCCGATGAGAAGAGTTTCCAATCCCTAGCTACCACTCCCAAGAGTATGACATCCTGAAGAATCACTCTAATGGCCCAACCCAGTAAGAAAGAAACCCACAATTCTTCAAACAGAGGAGGAGATAAGAACCCTCCTCGGGGTAAAATTGATATTTCTCACAAGCTTCCCATGAGGAATAAGAAAAAAAATGTTGTAGGACAAGCGTAAGAGCCCAAAACTGATACTGAAGACATAGAACTTGAGACTAATCTAGATAACGTATTTTACAATGTTTATCAGCTCGAGGATGCGATCCACCATAATCCCCTAATGTAAATAGATGAGACCGAGATTTCTGACGAAGATTAATTCTTCATATTCCAGAGCATTGTTTTTTACAACGAATATAAAAATTTAATTATTGAAAAGAGAGATGTAAGAAATAAGAAAGGGGAATCTCGTTCAGAGGTTAACCTTAGGAACATGCAGACATATCAAATCTCCCGACTTCACCGAGCAACCGTAGATGCTCTTGATGATTCCATTTGAGGAATTGAGGCGGAGAATTCCAGACTAAAGGACCGAATCAAGGAATTGGAGGAAGATTTGATTCTTGTCCCATTGCTTTCCAGATATTTAGCAATAATTGTTCATCCCACCCCTGTAGCCAAGTTAAAAGGATCCTCCTCACATCGTGTAGAGGCTATGTGGAGAATAATATCAATAAACGAATGGAGCTAATTACTCAAGCCTAGGAAACATCAAAAAGTATAGCTTCCTTTGGAACTAGGGCACATGCCTTGAGAAACATTTGCAGGAGGATTTAAAAAATGAAGAAGGTTTGTATCTAGACATGGTCCTCCCTTTTGGCATCCATGTCACCAACATGAAAGATATGAGAAGAAGAGAAGAAGATATCCCCTCCCCAAACCGGATCAAACAATTAAATGCATGATGGAAAGAGAAAGTTAAGAACCTACATCTCATTGTCCAATCATGTGAACAAGCCATATCAAAGAAAGAATAATTATTCAAAAAACTGATCGAAAATAGACTTAGCTGGAAGTACCAACGAGTTCCAAGACCCCAACTTAATCCTCAGCTCCTTGTCCTTAACCAAGCAAGCCTTCGATGAACAAGTTGATATTTTTAAGGGGTTGTCTTTAGAAAAATTTTACGAAATCCTTGAATATGGTGAAGATGACGTGGACAACTGGCTAGTGCACTATTCGATACAAAATGAATAAATTGAACAGGCTCTGCGTAATATTTCAATCGATCTAAGGGAATTAGAAAGTGAGATTTTCAACATAAAAATACGGCATGAAGTCAACGTGGCCCCCATGAGAAGCTACATTGTAGAATGGATCCAAAGGGCAATCGGCAAGCTCACGGACAAAGGGCAACAAGCGGTTGGCACGATTCGAGTAACTATCGACAAGAGCAATAAAAAGGCATCAGCAAGAAAATAAAAAAGGTGGATAAAGATACCAACATAGTAATTCTATACTAATCACATCCTTCTTTCTTTATCAATCAAGTTATTCCACCTCTTTAAATATAAATGTCTAACCAAATATTGATAACTTCCAATTTCTTATTTTCAGGTCTTACTCTCTACCGTCGCCCACTTCTTCTTTCTACAGTCCTATTTCTTGTACTTGTTTATTTTATGGTCTGCAGGAGCCCCAATCCCAGTCTATATGATAAACGCATTTAAATTTCTAGGAATATGTAACAAACATTATTATTTTTTGATAAATTTCAAAGAAAACTACTTCGGGAACAATCTCGATGGTGCCTTGTAACCCTGTCTTTGGAATGCAAAATTAGTTCTCTTTATGCATGTCAGTCATCTTATTTTATTTTTATGTGCTCATAAATTTTTATCTTCAACTATGTTGGATGTCAGGAAATTGTGTTTATTTAATTTGAATGTTTATTGTGTGTGATTCTTGGTCCTATTTTTCAGGAACCTTTATTTCAAAAAACAAAACAAAAAAACATTTTCTATCGTTTTGTATTACTTTAAGTCATTACGACGGAAATTCTCTAAGTCCCACATTTGAACTATACACGCCCCAGGAAAAAACTTAAAGAGGAATACCACATCTATAAAAATGCAGTAGGATTGACATCCTCGTTAGGTTGTCGTTTTGGTCCTAACAGATTCAAGGGTCAACAGACTTGTAAATACATCTGCAAGAATATCCACATAAATAGAAACCTTCGAATTTTTTTATCATTGCCAAAAAAAAATTCAACTAGATAAACATGTTGCAAATATACAAGTTGGTACTATACTGAGATGCCCAGTTGGTACTATACAAAGATGCCCTCTTCCTGGAGAGAAATTGCAGATCAACCTCTGCAAAGTGGGCTTGCTACTCACAGACAAAAGTTTCAGGAAAAGGGCATCTTCCTCTGTCTCGCCACCTTCTTTTCACACAGTTTAAATTAACTTCAATGAGCTAAAAACTCGTGAAAATAAACAATCATGTTAGGTGTGTGTTAATATATAGAAAAAAACTAGCAAACACAGAGGTCACACAAGAAGATCAAATAATCTTCGACACTGGACACATTTTCAAAAAAAATTATATTTGTTTCTTTTTCACCGCATATAACTTTATTTATCCTAACACATATAGAGACAGACAAGTGTTGGGCTCTAAAGATTTCCTAAAATATAACCTCTATGCATCAACCGAAGGTAGGCATTGGCACAATCATTTTACTTGTTGCCTACGTAGGTTCTTACCTTCCGTTTTCAATACCTCATCCTCCAGAGATGCAACACTTGCAAAGGGGACAACAAAACAAAAAGAACGACATTTGTTCAAATGAACGACACTACCTGCAAAGGGAACAACAATCGTAACAAGGGAACGACAGTCGTCACGTTGGACCGAACTAATGTTGTATTAATTGCATTGTAGTACTTGCCCAACTATTTAATTTTCCAATACAAGGTTCATAGACTTACGAATCACACGCAAAGTATATGTAGGATTGAAGAGGAACTAATCTAATCTAATGTCGAAGCTACAACTGGAATTAAATCATTAATCTAATGTAGGAAGTTGAAACACACTACTTGGAATTGAATTGCTACATCACACGACTAAAATGAAATTGCGTAAATGAAATTAAACTAGGAATGGAAAATTGCATCAAAGGATAAACAACATGTGAAGAGCAACAAGATGACACATGTGAGCTCACACTAACAGTGAAGCAATCTCAAATTACATTACAAGAATCAAATGACAAATCATGAAACAATAACGAAAGCATGAATCAAACTAAGAATCTCTTTCTCCAAAATTACAAAACCCACACTCTACATAAAAATCTAAGACTAATCTAGCTTTCTAAGATTCATTCAAGACTTATCTTTCAAATCCTAATGAATACTACTAAATGACTACTCCCTCATGAAGAGAGAACACTCTCTTTTATACATGAGAGCCTTGAAGATAAGATAACCATCTCATAATTATAGATCCACTATTCTCTCAACTACTTCCGCATTATTACAAAATATGATCCCTTCAAATCCTCACACATATCTCTCATATATCTTGGATAAGATATGTCAACCAAATCTCCATGATCTTCTCCTTAGAATAGGCTTTGAATAACTATCTCCTTGAAATGGTGCAGGAGATATTCAAGAAGTCTTTTTGAATTAATCCTTCACATATTCCTACACATTACAAAGCTCACACATTTTTGAGATATATATGAAAACATGTTGATTTTCTAATATTTAATCACAAATTCCCTTTTAATACTAAAATAAATAAAGTGGAGAATAATAAGGTGAAACCCAAATATATTTATGAAATTGATATCATGAAAGGTTAATGGGGGTGATGAAATGTGAAGAATGATGAAGGGAAAGGTGGATGAAAATATGACATTTATGAGCCCCAACAACAATCCAGATGATCTATTTAATAGAATGAAATTGATGTTGCTTACTTTGTCCATGGAAAAAATTAAAGAAGTGACTATGAAAATTTTACTTAACTCTAAATATTGGGATGAAAATTAGTTGGAAGTATACAGAGATCATTATGAATGAATTTCATAAATACAATACAGAGATAAAACATACAAGGTAGGAACAAAAATTTCAAACATGGCAAGTTAGAATCCAACAGTATATCAAGTTACACATGATGGGGATATATGTTTTCTTTAGTAGCTATCTGTTGTACTACTGGTAATAGGAAAAATTACAGAATCTTATTAAGAAAATAAAAGCAAGATGGATTATGCAAAACATGGTATAATTAGAATGAGAATACTTTCAAAAACTAAATGGTTTCAATGCCAGAATTGCTCTAGGAGATTGACGCTTGGGCGCCTTCTCTTTCCGAAATGAATGTGAGTCGTCGATCAGTTTCCACTCTGCCATCTGGGTGACCCTGGCACTTTAGCATCCCTGCTAATGTTTTACCGACCTACCAATTTTAGAACTCTCCTGGCCATATTTAGCGATGGAACAAATTTCTCACAAAGTGACTTTCTCACTAATTACTTGTTAACCCGATATTAATATAATATTATCATTAACTAATTCGTGAATTCAGGGGAACTGTGTTTGTTCTGGAAGGAAAAATCTCGAAGTGACATTCTCCCGGAGTCATGTAGCAGCCTGACGTCTTATGGTTGGAGTGTCGCACAATGCCACGTGTCATTTGTTGCATGGATACCACTTGTACTTCTTCTTGCTTGCCACGTGTCCACTACAATTTCGATATGCCTCTGCTACTTCGGGCTTCTCATTCTCCCACGGTCCCCCATACCTTTACATTTATTCCCATTCCAACCCGGCAGAGACTACGCTACCATGCAACACTTGTTTTCTTTAGAAATTCTTCTCCACTTTACACAACACATTTTGATGCATCTCCATATCCACTTTTAGATGCTAGGTCAAATAAAGGATCATGACATATTGTTTACATCAAACACCATGTGGACAACCTTTAAGTAAATTAAAGGTAATTCTAGATCATTGTTATTCATATTAGAAGGAGACATATTTCAACATGGACAACCTTTAAGTACATTAAAAGTAATTCTAGATCATTGTTATTCCTAATGTAAGGAGACATATTTCAAGGCTAGAGTCAAAAGAAGAGATTGTGTGAAAGTTCAATAAATATATGTATGCAATATTCATTTCTAATTTCATGCAAACAGTTCATTCTTAAAAATGTTTGGAATATTATATGACAACATGAAATATGTAAGAAAAAAAATGAATTAACACATTGACTTATTAGAAATGGCCTTACACCTTTCCTTGATAGTCTCATTAACAAGAGTAAAGTCATCAACAAGAGTAGAGTAGAAAAAAGAAATTGTAATTAAAACTAAAATAAAATAGTAGGTGGAAAAACAAGATCTTTTAAATGTATAAATGTCCCCACACTTTTGTAAAGTAGAAAAAAAAAATTGTAATTAAAACTAAAATAAAATAGTAGGTGGAAAAACAAGATCTTTTAAATGTATAAATGTCCTCACACTTTTTTGATCCTGTGCATGTGCTCTTCCATGGGTGTTCCTTTGTTCACCTTGCTTTCTTAATTTTTTTAAGTGTTGATTACAATGATATTTTATTTTAATTCTACGTTTGTTTATAACGTTCTTTCATTTTCGAGTAAGTCAATATATAGCAAAGCCGTAGGCTAAAAAGGAGATTCTACGAAATGAAGAATTTTTTTGGGGATATTTTTCCAAAATTTGGTGAGAAATTGTTGGATTCGTAGATTTAAGTGATTATTTCTATAAAATTCGAGTGTCATGGGAATTTTTCAGCATGTTGAATTCATTTATGCATTCAAAAATGGATTCTGAACAACAAAAAATAATGATTCATGTAAATTTATGTCGTCGAATTCCGACGAAAAAATTCATTTCGTAGAATAGCTAACTAACACCCATAACAAATGTCCATAACTTATTCTTGTATCCCGCAAATGTCCATAACTTATTCTTGTATTAGTACATATGTCACTCCTACTTTAGTTTCTTCCCTTATACTTCTGTGTTATTTTTTTTACCTTCACTTCTTTCTCTCTTACTCCACTTCCAACCAATTATTCTTTCCTTTCCAAATAAAAGAATTATTTTATATGTATATAATATTCTTTCCTTTCCAAATAAAAAAATTATTTTATATGTATATAAATTTCATAGTTACGTATAGAGAGCGCATCGCATTAAACTATTAACGCAATGTTTTCTTTATATATTTGCACAATTTATTTTCATTTGAAACATATTCTCTTACATATAGATTTGAAAATATCATTTTTCCGATACACTTTTTATTTAACACGCTTATACATAAATTATATTTTCGACATCCTTCTTTTGAGGTACTTCTTGTGAGGTAAGAACTTTGTTTATTATCTGATTGTATTGAATATTTTTTATATATCTTGAGGGGCTAGGGGTTTAGATCTTTGTTCATTGTTTATTTTTAAGGAGGTTTGTCATGAACAATAAAAAAAAATTTGATCTGATGCTCTTCATTATATTTTTGATTTATCATTATATTTTGATTTATGATGTCTCTTTGATCTTTGTGTGATGAGATTGATAAATTGTTTTTTTAACCTTTTGCATTAATTAGTTTTAATGAATTTAAAAGTATTTTTTCATCTTATATGATTGTAGGGTTTAATGTTTTGTTTTATGATTTGAAGAGAATTTGTTTTTAAGGATCAATTGTTTCTTTGTGCATTGGCTTGTACTATCATCTCACTGCATTATTGAGAAATGAATGGTTGGATTGAATGAAGAGCATATTGTTATTTTTCATCATGTACCTATTGTCCTCATATTCATGCTCAAGTTCTCACATGTTAATTAGATTCCTCAGTTTAAAATCTATAACTAGAATCATAGGATATTTAATCTTTCCAAAAATTTGAGATATTGTTTTCGATTAGATGCAACAAGCAAAACATTTCTACATATTTTTCATGACACTTGGTTAACAACAACAAATTCTTCATAAAAGGCCAAAATCATAGATGATTTCTTCTAAGAAATTACTTCTTTACATTTCCTTATTTTTGAACAAGCCCAACTCCTTTTTGTAGATTCGTTAATAAAATGGCAAGGGGAAAGAATGTATATTTTATAACCTATCAACAAATGTCTTCTTCCTTGTATAACAAAGTCAATTCTTCTTGTGGTTACAGTGAAAGGTTTGTAGAGTCATTTCCTATGCAAAATACTTATGTTGTTTCAAGTCCTCGAGAGAATCATGCCTAAATAGAAGAGAAATCTTGTGCACGGTCAAGGAAGAATGATCATGTGAATTTGGTCGCAGAAGATAGGAAACTTAAGAGAAAATCCTCCAAGTGTTTGAAAGAGATAGAAACCACAAATGTTTCTATGCCCGCAACAACCTTTGAATCCATATATGTTGAGTCAATCTTAAACCTAAGTCTTTATAAATTGGAAACCCCAAATTTTCGTTCATTTGGATCGTGCTTTAACTTAGTCTCTCAAATCATCCAAATCTCAGATTTCTAGGTGCAGAACCTTGATCTAGGTGTGGAACCTTGATCTACACCCAGAACCTTGACCCAAAAGTGGAATATTGACCCAAATTCGGAACTAAGCCTCATTTTTCCTTACCGCATCTAGATTTGATTTTGTATATATGGGCTTGTACATTGTTATTATTTTTATTTTAGTTTTATCATTTTAGTTTTATTTTATTTTTATTTTTATCTGTGGTTTAATTTCTCAAATCCCTACATGATTTTAAATTTTCTATTTCCCAAATCCCGTATATATTTTATTTTTATTTTATTGGGGATTTACCACATTAAGAAATTTCCACATTGGGGACTTTCTAAATCGAGAATTTTCCAAATCGAGACTTTATCATCATGCACCATGGGATGTATATTTTATTATTTTATTCTAAGAATTTCCATCAGGGAATTACTATTATGTTGGGGGAATTACTTTTAAATTGGGGATTGACTTTACGCATTTCCTTTTCTAAATCCAAACCCAAAGTTATATTTTATTTATTATTAATAATATTTGTATTTTTTATTTTATTTTTATTTTATTTTACTTTTATCATATCCCGATCATCGAGGGGAATTACTATCGAACATTCACACCATTGGAATTTATGCTATCAGATTTGTCTCCATTAAATTTCCTAATAGGCCTATCAGGTTATCAACCATCGAGATATTTTCCACCATATTGGGATTTCACCATTGAGTAATCAACATTTCACGCGCCATGTAATTTTCCCGATCCGATAATCCTATCAAGTTGCAACATTTGAAAGAAGAATTGATTTTTGGTGCAATAAGTGGCTGTCCATGGGGGGCAGGTACATCCTGATAAAAACAGTGCTGGAAAGTATTGCCGTTTTCTGGATGACCCTCGAGCGGGTTCCAAAAAAAGTCATCCACATTCTCCGCAGACTTGCTTTCAATTTTCTGTGGAATGGACAGGCCCGTAGACGGCGATTTCATCTTTGTGGTTGGGAAACTCTCTCCAAACCCCGAAGAGTGGGGGGCTGGGGTCTTAAGAACCTCTTCATTTTCAACACTGCCCTCCTTGCTAGCTCATTTTGGCGAGCAGCAACTCAGGAGTGCATCTGGCACCAAATCATTACAGACAAGTACATGGGCTCCTTACCGTTCAGCACTTGGATACGAAAGCCTTCATTACAGCAAAATTGGGCTTCCCCCTTCTGGAAAGGCCTGGTTGCCGCTTCGCCTGTGATCCTCCATTGGCTTCGATGGAAGCCCGGATCTGGCAAGGAGATTTCTTTGGGTAAAGATTTGATCCTCGGGCTGGAGGATAATTCTCTCCTCTCTCCTTCTATTTGCCTACATCTCCGATCATTGAATTTACTGACCCTAGATCGTGTCCAATTACCGACTAGAGATCACATTTTGCCGGATTCCTGGCTGGATTGCAGGGACCTGTCATTTAGTGGACAACGGGCGGCTGAATGGTCTTGTTTTACTCTTGCTCTCAGAAGCGCAGGTATCACCTTAACTGACTTGCCAGATACTCTGCTGTGGGCGGGAGGGGATGCCTCGGGTATCATCTCGGTTAAAAACCTCTACACGGCCCTCCTCTCCCAAAATTTTTATTGTGTTGACTCCTCCTGGTTCTTCCATATCTGGAAGTGGACTATCCCGCTCAAGGTCAAACTTTTTCTCTGGCTCGCAGGGAAGGAGAAGATCCTAACCTGGGACTCGCTTCAACGCCGTGGAAGGGAAGGGCCTAGTATCTGCCTATTATGCCGACAGGCTCCTGAAGACGTTCACCACCTATTTATCCACTGTAATTTTGCTAGGAAGGTCTGGACATTTCTTCTCAACCATCTCTCGCTCCCTTTTACCTGGCAAAGTGACTCCCTCTCTGACTGCTTCCAATTATGGACCTCCCAAAGATCTCCCCCTTTTTGTCTGGCAGCCCAAGTCTGCTGGCAACTATGGCTCACAAGGAACAGGGCGACCTTTGAGGATCAGACTCCTTCCCTGCAGTCTGTTGTTTACAGTGTACTGTCAGCGTTCCACTGGAAACCATCCAGGGACACACCACTCCTACACAAAGCTCCAGATATAATGCTGCCAGAAGGCTTTACACTCGCCTGCTTTGATGGAGCTGCTCAGGTCACTGGTCGATGTGGTGCAGGAGGTACCTTCAAAACACACCAATCACGGATTACAAAATGGTATTTCAGCTGTGGTGTGGGCTCGAACACTAAAGCAGAGCTCATGGGGCTCTGGACCACACTCTTCTTAGCTTCCTCGTGGTCTATCAAATTCTTGATTGTTCTGGGTGACTCGCGTGTTGTCATTGACTGGATTAATCAAAAATCCAACCTTCGCTCTGTCCACATTGAAGGTTGGAAACTCAAAACACAGGCGTTGTCAAAGCACTTTACAGACATCAGGTTTCATCATTTTTCCAGATCTTTCAACAACGAAGCAGACGCACTATCTAAGAAAGCACTAAATGCAGAGGCCGGTAGACTCTCCATTTTCCACTCTGATAGTGGAATTGATAGCCCTACGACTTGCATTAGTATTTTCTGAGCTCGATATACTGTCTGCTTCTGTAAGGAGGCGATCGGTGGTTAAAGCCAAGACTGGTTACAGAGCATCCGATTAGCATCTTCAGAGCTCGTTTTACTGTCTGCTTATGTATGGAGGCAATTAGTGGTTGCTGACAAGACTGGATACAGAGCATCCTGAGCAGGTTACCTGTACGCTTTTGGTTGGACTGATAAAGGGCTGACTGTGGTTGATGACAGGAATCGGTTCAGTGATAGGCCGGTTATTCTTGAACATTCCAGCGAGGCCCGTTGTCTGTTTTGCCCCTCTTCGTTTTGGCAACTATATAGTTTCTTCTGCTATCAGCCTGCTCGGTTCTTGGACAGTAATGCATTGCACGCTGCTGACTGTAAATGGATTTATATTAAATATAAATTTGAGTAATTTTTCTTTGGAAAAAAATTTTTGTGTTAACAAGTTCATGTGCTCTCAGATGAATTGCACATGCACAATTTTTCATTTTCCTGAAACCATCTTTAATTTTCCCAAAACCACCGAACATTGGGATTTTCAAACATTGATTTTTTTATTATTTTTATGTTCATTTTTGGTTTTTACCATCAATATTTCTCTTCCTGGAATCCATTCAGACTCATCCTTCCCAAAATACATTCAGAATCATGTTCTTGAATTACACGTGTGAATTTGAATTATGTTTCCTGCATACCTTTCAAACTTTGATTTTCAAACATTTAAATTTGGATTTTGGATTATTTTGATTATTTTCGAGTTCAGACATGATTTTGGGGATTTTGAATTTTGTATTATTTTTGGATTTGTACGGAGAGGGTTATTTTATTTTATTTTATTTTCTATTTTATAGGGCTCAACACTCTATACCTCTCCTAACTCCACATACAAACTACAATAGGAGGGAAAAACAATATAAACCCCTTTCAATCCCTTCCCACAAATCATGTAGGATAAATCATTAAGCTTTGAATATCAATAGTTGAGATTCACTTAAAAAAAATATCGATGGTTGTTGAGTGCTAATGTCAAAGGGTCATATCTTGGGTTTCAGGTGGCCAAATTGAGCATAAGATGGATTGTTGGGAAGATGAAGGAGTGAAGAATATGTTGGTAAAATTATTTTTTCTAGGTTGACAACAGAGATGCCTGAAAATTTTGAGAAAAGGGCAGCCATGAATTTGCTTGGATATTGACCATGAATTGTTATGCAACTCATAACTCGGGTTTCTGAAGGGAAAATGAGAGCTCGTTGGAAAGCTCGAGACTTAATAATAATCTGAAATGGTTTATCTTACCTAATTGAAATTGATAAATTATCATATTTTAATTGATACAGTTGTCAATATCTCATCTTTTAATCAGATATAAATGGATTTATATGTTTTCATTATTGTCACATTGACAAGAATGCATGGGGAGGTTAAAAGTTCCCATGAAGACATGAGCACCAAAAAAATGAAGGGTCTAAGAATAAGAATAAGTGTATATGCACGAGATAAAAGAGGAAGCGAGGAGTCTAGAAGAGGAACAGTCTCAGGGGCAATGATTGAAATTTTATATAAATGCAATTTCACCCAAGTCAGGCAGGGGGGGTTGGATAACCCAAAATTGGGTCTTGTATAACTCTTTATTGGGCTTAATAATGGATTTGAAACAAGGATAATTTTAAGGATGGAAATTTATTTTGAAATGTAGAAACCTTGGAGAATCTTACTGGTCATTTATATGTCAACTATAAATGTTTGACGATATTTTTGTGAAAATATTCAAATTTCTAAGGATTTTATATAGTTTTTATAAAATTTTGGTGATTTTAAAGGTAAAATATTTTTTTCCTATAGAATTTGAGTGAATCATTTTTAGAATGACAAATCTTTTTTGGGGAAAAGCATGGAAAATTAGCCCATCGAAGAAATTTAGCCCCGAAAATTTTCCCTGATTTGAAAGCTCTTGGATTTTTCTTGTATTTATGTTGGATGAACTATTTCTAAATATTGAATATATGAAGAAGTTAATTCATGGTATATTCTTGCAAATATGCACAATTGGTGAAATTTTGTTTCTGCAGATGTTATTAATTTGTCACTATTGTCAATTGGCTCTGTACAAAATGATTATGAACTCAATTGTAGGGACATATTCATTGTCATCTATCGGCACATGGGTATGTTAGTATGGTTTCTTGTTGAGAAATATGAACTATTTATATTTCCATAAGTAGAATCATATTCCTGCAATTGATCTTTGTTATTGTTAGAATATGACTGCATTTTCATAGTACATTATGACTACATTTAGGATTTAGTATAATTTAAATGAAAAAGTCTCTCTTCGTAGAGAAATCCATTTAGTTAGCAGTAATAGGGCCCACATACTGGTGGAGATTTCCATACCAAATGAGAGTAGGTTTGATTGGGACCCGCCATCGGGAAAGTCTCCCTCTTGTTAGCATGGGTTATTTTTTCCCACATCAATAGGAAATAAATCCATGTATTCCTTGAGAGTTCATCTATAAATGAGAGATAGTACATAGATTTACCTACTGATGGAACCAACACAGGTCCAAACACATCATTGTGCACCAACTATAATATTCTCTCTGCCTTCGTAGCACTAGAGGAGAATCTTACATGATTTTTCTTCCCATATAAACAATGTTCACAGAAATCAAATCAAGAGAGAAATTGGACATACCTTCAACCATACCTTTACCCTGTAGTACTCAAAGGCCCTTCTCTCCAATATGGCCCAATATTTGATGCCACAACATACTATTTTCTCCAAAGACTATAGGATTTTTTCTTCTTTGACTCCAATATCAGGAATAATGGAATTGTTGCACCTGTCACTAATAGTGCTTCCCAACAACTTATATAGAGTTCCAATATGAACTCCCTTCAACAACACCATTTCCCCTCAATCCATCCTATAGGTTTCATTTTCAAAGATTGTTTTTACACCTACATCATCCATCTTGATTACAAAAACAAAATTCCTATCCAATTGTGGGATGTGCAAAACACCAAGGAATGTTATAATCATACCATCCATGAGCTTCAACTTGAATTTTATTTGTCACAATATTTTGGTTGTCGAGTTGTCACTTAGAAAACCATCACCCCCATCATACCTTTCATACTCACAAAACCTCTCTCTATGAGTTGTAATACCCCTAGAACAAAGTTATCAACTTGATGAGAACCCTCCAGAGTTCTAATTTCTTGTTAGTTGTATTTAGTGACCCGTTTCAAAAAGTGGTGCTACCAGAAGAACCCCCTTTTTGTTTGGTGGATAAAATTGTAACTTGCTTGAAATCGCAGCCTTGACGGCTAACACCGACCAACACCATTGCGGGAAATTGACTATTGAATCGAAAATCGATGTTGTCAGTTGCACCAATTTTATTTTTCGAGTAAACATTAAGACTTAATTTGGACCGTGGTCTTAACCACTAGTACCATCTAAAAAAAAGGCTAAAATCACCTCCTAAATTGGAAAATTGAAAATTCGTTTATTACTTAGATTTTTTTTATAATTTACATTAAAAATTGAAAAAACAAACACCTCGTAAACAATATTTTGAAGAAAAATGAAAAAGAACACATTTTTAAAAAAAATTGCATCGAGTAAACTCTAATTAAAAATTAAAACCATTAAAGACCATACAACTTCAAAAAACACAATTTAAAATAAAAACAAAAAGAAAAAAAGAAAAAATGCATAAAACTTTAAAAAAAAAATGATTTAAAAAAAAAAAACTTTAGAAAAAACTCAAATTTAAAAAAAAAAATT
>ML778656.1:755032-765564 GCA_009831015.1 Picea engelmannii | reverse complement strand
GGGGATTAATCGTCTTAATATGATATTAATTAAACAGGATAGGTATAATAAAACTAATTAAATAATTATTGATTAATTAATGGTGGCAATTTGATTAATTAATTGATTAATTAAACTACCTATTACATTTAAAAAACATGAGTCTTAAATTTAATAAATTAATAAGTTATATAGTTAAATTGAAAGGTTATGTACACAACAAGGGATAACTTATTAATTGCGGAAGGATAAGATATTAAAGAAAGGGGATAAGGGGCATTAACGGGAAATGATAAGAGGTAATAAATGGGTTAGGTAGGGATTAAATGAGGGGGAGTCGGTGAAGGAGGGATAAGGAAGGGAAGGAGGTGGACGGGAGGCATTTTACGGAGGTTGGGGGATTAATTTTGGGAGCTCTGGATTTGCAGAGAGAGAGAGAAGTGAAATTTTGGGAGGGGGATTGTATCAGTGCACCGGGGTTGCTGGAGGTTTTGGGCACAGGGGCCAGGATATCCTTATAATATCCTGGAGCTAGGGAGTTACCTAGTTGACAGGGAGAAACTAGGTTTTGGGCAGTGTTTTGCAGAAGCGGTCAAGGAGGCAAGCGACAGACAAATGGAGGTTATTAGCATCAGGTTCAGGTATTTCAAATTTTGCAATTGTTTTTAATCAGTTATTAAATTTATTATATGTTGTTAAATTTAAGTTAACAAAGTTATTATTATGAAGAATATTATTCTATTATGAAGTTTAATAGATAAATTGATGTTTTTAATCTCTTCGGCCCCTTACACAGCTGGAAAACAAAGGAAGTTGGTGCTTCCAATGAATGTAATTCTTCAAGACATATAAGAAAAAGCATTCCGTGGTTTTCTCCCGATTTGGGTTTCCACGTAAAACACTACTGTGCTACGCATGTGTATGATTGTTCATTTGTTCATTGCTTATTTACTCTTCAGTTATTGGATAATAATGCTTCATTGATATAACACTTGGATTACATGGTTAAAAGGGACTAAATTGCTCTATTACTGATTCACCCCCCCCCCTCTCAGTAATCCAACACCCTTAACATGGTTAGATTTTTGGGTGTCTCCTCCTGACTAAACACACCGTAAGGGTATTAAACTTGAGTCGCCTAGCAAAAAAAACCCACACCTTAATCGGTTGAGCTAGCGGGAATTGACAAAAAAAATTGTATTTTTAATGTAAACTATTAAACAAATAAATATTTAGTTAATAAACAATTTTTCAGCTTTCCAATTTAGGAGGTGATTTTAGTGGTTTTTTTTAGATGGTACCAGTGGTCAAGGCCATGGTCCCAATCAAGTCTTAATTTTTGTTTGAAAAATAAAATTCGTGCTACTAGAAGCATTCATTTTCGATTTGATGGTCAATTTCTCGCAATGGTGTCGACCAGTGTTGGTCGTCATGGCAGCGATTTCAAGCAAGTCACAATTTTAGCCACCAAACAAAAAAGGGGTGCTACTGGTAGCACCACTTTTTGAAATGAGGCTTGATTTTGGTGTTCTTGACCCAAAATATGATTTTTTTGGGACAGAGTTCTCGATTTGAGGTCACAGTTCTTGTTATAAATGTACATATGTTTTATAATATGATGAGCTAGAAATGTACATACGTTTTATAAGCTGATGAGCTAGAAATTTTGGGCCAGAGTGACTTTGTATATATGTTTTGGGTCGAACTTCCTATCTAATTATTAGGCCAAAGATGTTATATGTTGAAAGGCTAATGAGCCAACATTATAAAATGTAATCCATAACATATATTAATAAAGTACATTTTCCGTTGCATACTAAGTCAGACGAAAGAGTATGAGGGGTTAGGAGTCTAAGAGAGGGAAAGGAAGATAGTTTTTGAGAGGAAAAGGAGCTAATTCATCAAGGGGGATTAATCCAAGTGTAGTGTCCCCTAACCACCCTGTTCAAGGACATGCCACTACTTCGAAACCAAACTTTTCTGAAACCAATTGTAGCACACCCCAGTCTTAATCCATTGGGATATGCATGCTTTGTTTGAGCTCTCTCTCTCTCTCTCTCACACACACACACATATATATTGCAAATTTAAAAAAAGATAAACATTCTTCTCATACACATACTCATGTGGAACCGACAATAAACACATACATGCAATATATACAGGCAATTATGATAACATTATAACACATGTACAATATACGCAACATACAATTAACACAAAATTGGTACTTATATTTTTATGAGAAGACCACCGACTGCGTGCGGACCTTTCATGAACCTCCCAGCCTTATACCACGCTACTCATCACTCCCAGTAGTGGGTCACCCCCGAGTTGGAACTAAACTCCACCCAGAGTAAAGGAAATCCTAGGTTAGGCTGAGACTACAGAAAGCTACACAATGTAATAGGAAGGATTCCCTCCAATGAGCCTACTTATGCCCACCTCTCACAGAATCTCATTCCCCACATGCATGTCCCACCCTGGGAATATACACCTTCACTGTTCCATAGTCCATCAGCTGCTCCACTTCCCTTCCATGGCTTCAGCAACAGGTTGGATCAGGAATTCTCATAGCTTTGTAGCTATTGCTGGACTCCCTCTAGGAGAAATCACTTCCCCAACAACCTCTCTCACCTGGAGAGAGTTGCTCACAGGCCTGACAACCTGCTTCTTCAACCCACAAGCCTGACAACGTGCCTCTTTTGTCCAGATCTTAAATCAATCAGGTAACCACAGTAGAAGAATCGAGTAAGGCAAGGGATGACTCAACAATTTATAGAGGTTCATGATGGAAAAGTGTTCAACAATGGCAGAATTGGTTAACTTTGTCCTGATCAATGTGTGAGTGAATGGGTGCGAAGTATGGGGAGCATGGTCAGAATCATGAGGGAGAACTCGTGAGGAAAGATGGAAAGAATTCCCAGCGAACCCCCACAACGATGGAATTTCCCACATAAGTTTTCATGAGTCCTGGGTGACACTTGGCTCTCTAGAAGCTCGTTCCTCTCCACTTGGAGTTTGTTCCTCTCCCCAAAGGAACTTAGGATAACAAGGTTTATTTCCCAAACTTTAATAATTTAGAAAATACATTATAATATTCCCTTGGATTAAGCTCCCAAGCTTAGCCCCTACTTCCTAGTCTCACATCCCCCTTCCCTTTCCATTTCTAGTGGAGCTTAGTCCCCCATAACTCTTTCTTCGTGGTCGGTCTACACGTAGAAATGTATTTTTATTAATGATCTGCATAGTTACATATACACAATCAGGCTCACTGGCCTTATCATCTAGGATCTTTGTCCTAATAAACACATAAGCCTTCCATCTTATTAACATTTGTCTCACTAGCCTATAAACATCATTAAACATCATTACAATTCAACAGGGGCTCGGCCTTGGGTATTACAATCCCCTCCCATTATTTTTGCATTGTCCTCAGTGCAACTTATTTACATAACATCAGCAAGATTTCCAAAATCTTCAAAAAATGTGGGTACTCTGCCCGCATAACATCTTCATGCTCCCAAGTTGCATCCTCAAGATCGTACTAGGTCCATTGGACCTTTACAATCCCTATGGATTGATTTCGGATCTGTTTGATTTTCTGGTCCATAATACGTACCGGATTCACTTGAAAAGCACTTTCTTGCTCCATATGAATCACATTCCAATCAATAACATGATTAACAACAGGTATATATTTCTTAAGCAATGATACATGGAATACATTATGTATAGAGATAGATGCAGGCAATGCAAGCATGTAAGCTATTGGTCCAATCCTCTCTAGGATTTCAAATGACCCACAATATCTGGCTGCCAACTTCAGGGAATTTTTTTTGGCCTTCACCTTCAAGAAAACATGATCACCCACTTTAAATTCCCTTTGAATTATGTTTCTGTCAGCATAGATTTTATGCATGTCTTGGGTAGCCTTTAAATTCTAATTAATATTAAACTTTTTCTCTTCCATTTCCCTAAGAAACTCTGGACCAATCACATCTCTATCAGTTGGATTGTCCCAGCTTACTGGTGTATTGCACTTTTTGCCATAAAGTGCCTCAAATGGGCTCATCTTCAGTGATGCCTAATACCCATTGTTGTAGGAAAATTATACCATGTGTAGATAATATTCTCATTTAGATGGTTTTTCCATAACATACATCATTAGCATATATTCTATCACTTGGTTCACTCTCTCTGTTTTCCCATCAGACTTGAGATGATAAGTTGTGTTGAAGTTCAGATTTGTTCTGAACCCTTTGAATAACCCCTTCCATAACTTTGAGGTAAACTTTGGGTCTCTGTCAAACACAATTGTCTTGGGTATGGCATGCAAGCGTGCTACTTCTCTCATATAGATATCAACAAAATTGGTTGCCTTGTGAGTAACCTTCATATAAATGAAATGGGCAGCTTTAGTAAGCTTGTCCACCACCACCATGATAGCATCATGTTGCTTGCTTGTTCTGGGTAATTGGGTGATTAAATCCATTGTCACCACTTCCCACTTCCACTCAGGAATGGGCAATAGCTACAGCAAACCAGCTGGGTGTCTATGCTCATCCCTTACCTTTTGACACTCCAAACATTTTGCAATGTACTCAACAATCTCCTTCTTCATGCTTGGCCAATAATATTGGCTCTTGACTGCTGAAAATATTTTATGATATCATGGGTTTCCAACATAAGGTACATTATGCATCTATTTTAAAATTGTACTCCTCAATTCAGGATAATTGGGTACATAAATTATGTTCATGTACAAGATAATTCCATCAATTCCCAATTCATAATCTTCAACTTTTTGTTGCATTTTTCCTTGCTTCAATTTTGTTACCAATTCCATGTACTGCAAATCATCTTTTGCAGCCTCAGAAATTATTCCTTAAAGGTTAGTCTGATACATGCTAATGGTTGTAGCATGCAATTCATTCACTCTCATGCAGAGTGCATCAACTAATATGTTCTCCTTTCCTTTGATGTGCTTAATATCAAATTCATACTCACAGAGGAATTCCAACCATCTGCTCTGCCCATTCAAAGTTGGATGATTAAAAAAGTATTTCAAACCATTATGGTCTGTCCTCGGTTCAAACCTCTTTCCCATGAGGTAGTGCCTCCACTTAATCAAGGCGTGCACTATGGATGTCAACTCCAAATCGTGAGTGGCATAGAGCCTTTCATGCTCTTTCAATTTTATGGACTTGAAACATATCACAAATCCGTTCTGACTAAGGACTCCACCAAGTCCTTCTTTGCACGCATTTGTGCAAACCACAAAATCTTCATTCGGATCAGCAATCCTCAGAATTGGAGCATTGGTTAACAACTACTTCAATTTTTGAAAGCTCTTTTCACACTCTGTTGTCCATTGAAACTTCATCCCCTTCCTTTGCAAGGAAGTGATTGGGTGAGAAATTCTTTGAAAACCCTGCAATGAATCTTCGGTATTATCCAGCTAGACCCATGAAGGATTTGAATTCTGTCACATTCTTAGGTGTTTTCCACCCTTTAATGGCCTCGATATTTTCAGGGTCCTCTGTTATCCCCTCTTCGGATATGATATGCCACAAATAGTGGATTTTGTTTTGATAAAATGAGCACTTGCTCAATTTGGAATACAACTGGTTCTCTCTTAGCACTTGTAACACTATCCTCAAATTTTTCTCATGTTCTTCTTCTGACTTGGAATACAAAAGGATGTCATCCAAAAAGGCAATGAAAAACCTGTCTAAGTATTCCCGGAAAACACCATTCATCAAGCACATAAAACCAGTTGGTGCATTTGATAACCCAAATGGAACCACTGTGAATTCGTAATGACCATACCTTTTCCTGAAGGCGGTCTTACTGATTTCTTCATCTCTGATTCTTACTTGATGATATCCTGACTTGATATCAATCTTTGAGAATATATTTTTATCTTTTAACTGATCAAAAAGATCATCGATCCTTGGCAAAGGATACTTGTTATTTATACTCACTTTGTTCAAGTGTATGAAATCGATGCACAATATCAATGTCCCATATTTCTTCTTCACAAATAATAATGGGGCACCCCAAGGTGACACACTTGAGCATATATATCCCTTCTTCAACATCTCTTCAATCTGCATTTGCAACTCCTTCAGCTCTAGTGTACTCATTCTGTAGGGAGTATTTGATATTGGAGTTTCTCCAGGCATAAAATTTATACAGAAATCAATATCTCTCTTTGGGGGTAGTCTTGGTATCTCCTTGAACACATCCTCAAAATATTGCAGGACTACATGATCCTCCATATTTGGCACCTTATCCTTATGTGCTTCCTCCATATGAGCTGAAAATAATTGGAAACCCTTCCTGTAACTCTTCTTTAGCCACATTGTTAAGATCTCTCAGATAGTAATTTCCCTAGGAATTCCTTGGACTGCTCTTGGGTTCCCTTCCTCATCTAGCCAAGTAAATGCCTTGTTATGATAGTCTAAGAAAACATGGTGTTGGTCCAACCAATCCATACCAATTAGAAAATCATAACAACCCAGTGGAAAGATTTTCAAATCCACCATGGTACTTATCCCATTCATGTCCATTGGACATGATTTAACCAGTTCAACAACTTTTCTCTTGGCTCATGTAGCCATTTGTACCAGCCAATATTTATCATGCTTACTTCTTGGAAAAAACAATCTATCCACTACCTTAGGATCTATATAGCTATGACTAGCTCCTGAATCTATTAAAATAGTAAAGGCATGGTTATCGATCATACCTTCAACTTCAATCATGTGTGATTGAAACTCATCTTGCTTATTTTCCAGGGATGCGAAGATCCTAGGTATACTTATGCCCATGTCCTCCATTGTTTCTGCTTGATGTACATTGTGGGAAGCTCTCACTTTGTCACCTTTGTGAGCACAATCTATATACTTATGGTCTCCTTTACATCCCCAACATTGAATGGGTGTTTGTCTTGTCCTTTTCCCACCTACCTTGGCCATTCTATGATCTCTAAAATATGGTTGTCCTTGAGGATTGTTTCTGAAAAAGGGTGGTTTGTTCCCCTTCTACCTTTGTTCCTTATTAAACTTCTTCTTTTCCTCCCAAGCCTTCTGGAAAGTAGGCTTTCCTTTTTGCTAATCATATAAGCATTTTTCTCTCCTTATGGTTTCTTCCAAAGTCTTGGGATCATCATATTGGATTTTATCATTGATGAAAGATGGTAGCCCACTCAGGTACCTCTGAATATTCACTATCTCATACTTGATGAAAGAGACATACTTCAATAATTCCAAAAATCTCCTTTTATATTCCTTAATAGTCATGCTGCCAAGTTTGAGTTCAAAGAACTCTTTCATCTTTTTGTCATAATACCTCTTGGTCAGGTATTTCTACTCAAAATGCCTCTTGAATTCCTTCCAAGTCACATTTTTCTCTCTGAGATGTTGCACTTGCACCAGTTGATCGCACCACATGGATGTATTTCCTTTAAGTTGGTAGATAGCAATCCTTCCTTATACATGAGAAGAGTAGTTATGCAATTGGAAGTATTTCCTCATGCCTAGCAACCATGTCTCATCATCTTCATCCTTCTTGTGCTCTCCATCAAAATTAGGAGGTTTGATCTTATTCATTTATCCTTTCAACTCATCCACCCCATACCTCCTATGCTTCCTAATAGGGGATGGACTTAAGCTACTATGTGATCTCCTATGGGAATTCTTTTGGGATTTATGGTGATGTCTGCTACTACTCCTTGATCTTCCTTTCTTCTTAGGGGTTCCATGGATTCCTGATTTGATGGAGCCACTCTCTCTATCCAACTTCTTTTCAACTCTATCCAGGATTTTCATTAAATTCATATTGAAGTCTTCATGTTTTTCCTTGGCTTTCATAAGACTTTCATTATCATCCTTGTGTCTCTGGACATCTGTCTGCAATTTTCTGATGGTCTCAACTAGATTTATATCTTCCTCCTTTCCTCCTCCATGTCCATTGGAGTTGGTTCCTTCCAAACCCAACTGGAAATTCAACCCTCTCATTTCATCTTCTTGGTTTTAGACTACCTATGTATCATCCATCACTTCTTCACTCTGTGTTGACTCTGATCTGACAGTTGTTAATTCTGCAAAAATGTGCAGCCAACATAACTTTGTCAGGCTAATTGTTCTTAATAATTTCATGAAAACATGAACCATTATGATTCATTAATATATATCATACTTTTTTTCTGTTGATTTCTTGAGAAATTATTGTTCAGATCAATTTTCTTCGTGAACAATTATCTTCCACTATTCAATACCTTTCCAATGCTTGCTTCCATGCTCAATTTTGAGTTTTGAGAAGGAAGTTATGGATACTTGAACAATTTTCCCTTTCAGTGATGCAATCATGTACATGGATTCTTCCAAATCAGAGTCGAATTGGCTCTTGGATCCATTTTGGATGCCTTCTTCAGGTTTACATGCCTTCCTTACTTCTTTAGGTGTAGGTCTGTACAATCAAGACCTCGCGAGATCTATTTCTAATCCTTTTTCCTATTCTTTAAAACAATATTTCTAGGCACTAGCTCCTTTTCTTTAGCCCCCAAATTCATGTGACCATGGGTTGTGACCCAGCACTAACTGTTAGGTGCTTATCCGGAGCCTTGGGACTTTAGGGCTCTAGAGCTTCGAAGGTTTTCCTTTCTTCACATCACCAACATCCTGGACCGTCAAACTAGCGAACTCGTGAAGGATGGTGGATCTACAATGCACCTTCTCTACTCAAATATACAGTGGATAGGAGCTTCGAGAATATGGGCTTCGATGATTTCCAAATAACATCACAAAAAATCTATCGAAGTTCTGAACTACTGGAGATCCCCTCTCTTGCCTCCACGTGTCATATCTTGATCAACGGTTGAGATTAACTCTGGCCTCCGGGAGTTCTCAACTCAAAGCATTATGTAACTCAAATCCTCTGGAGTACTTTTTCTTTGAACCTTGGGATCTGGAGCCATGCATCCTTTGTGATCAACGATCGAGATGGACTCTTTCCTTCGGGCCTCCAGGAGTCCTCGACATCAACTGTTTATTCCTTGAATCCTCTAGACCACAGGATCTACTACCGCGTGTCCCCTCCCGATGAATGGTGAGGATTTACTTCTCTCTTCAAAGCTTCGGGGGTTTCACCTTCCTCTCACTTCATTTCTTTCGAACACCAAAATGGAGAACCCCTAGGGTCCACTTAGTACTGCACACCCGGTTTCTACGTGGAAGATTCCAAGAAGCAGACACGTGGCCCAATCCGAGGGGTGACACGTGTCAAGTTCTAACTGCACAATCAGCCTTTCAAAAGATCAAAATACACTGACACGTGGCATGCATCTTGTGTGTCCACATCACCAAGCCACATCACTTAAGAACTTCGGGACTCCGGGACTTCGGAGGTCCAGAATTTCTTCAACAGTTTTCTCCCCACCGCTAAACTGTCGAACTACTTAAACTCTCAAGGCCCACGTAATACAATTGTCACCCATCAAAGTGGTGACACGTGGCTCCCACCATCGAGTGACACATGTCAGGTCCCAATCGGTACTAAAGTACAAAAACGAGTGACACATGGTAGACCTAGGTAGGTCCACGTCACCCTAGGTGATTTCATCATGCCATGTCATACCCGATGCTTCGGAACTTCGGGTATTTCCTATCTTCAACACTTTATCAAAACTACCAAACTATTGAACGGGTCCTACATCAGTTGTTGACATCATCATGTCACATCACTTCAGCAACCCAAGACTTCAACAATTTTGTTTTCTCATTGACACTTTCACAAAATTGTCGAACGGGTCCTACGTCACCCAGTGACATCATCATGTCACATAACTTCGGCAACCCAGGACTTCGATGATTATTTTTTCTCATTGACACTTTCACAAAACTGTAGAACTACCAAACTTCTGAATTGTTGAACACTTCCACGTCACCCCTGGTGATGTCATCATGTCCCATCACTTCAGCAAACCGGGACTTCAGTGATTTTTCTTATTGATACTTTTTGCAAAACTCCAACGGATTTCCCGAATGCCGAACTGTCGAAACACTCGGGAAAATCCAATGAATCTCCTCCTCCTAAATGATCTACAACTAAGAATCACTACGGGACTTCGGAGGATTTTCCTACTGAAACACCGCACAACCCCCAGATTTTTGAAACTCTAAATCCGATGGTTGTGAGGGATTTCTCTCCTTTCGAACTGATCCAACAACCCAAATTTACACTTTGTGGCCCAATACCATTATTGCAGTGGTTTATCAAACTGCTATACCTCCTGAGCTTTCCAATACCACTTAAGAGCTCTCTTAGCACCGCTCTGGCACTCTCTACATCAAATCTCTAGGGAATTTTTACTTCAAATTCCAAATTTGTGGCCCATCCAGGTTCAATGTTGAAACCATGGGCTCTGATACCAAATTGTAGCATCCCCCGCCTGAACGGGGACACGCCACTACTTCAAAACCAAATTGTTATGAAACCAATTGTAACACACCCCGATCTTAAGCCATTGGGCTATGCATGCTCTGTTT
>ML778656.1:736600-747403 GCA_009831015.1 Picea engelmannii | reverse complement strand
TCGGGAACATATCGTGACCGTCGGATTTCCTAACTACAAATGCATACTAATGCATACTAAAGAAACACACTTTTACCTAACGACATATTAGACCAAGTAGATCTTAACTAACTCCTAAGTGTCTAAATATCCTAACATGTCATACCTATGGAGCATTCTCTTTGGGTGAGAGAATTTCTCGAAGTAGGTTTCTCTATGCATTGGCCTAGTGGGTGCTAAAACTCTTTGAGAGTAGCCTTGTGTTCCAAGTTCCATAGAGCTATAAGACTTCCTCATCAGCCTATTGTTGAATCCCTAGAAGGGAAGTGGGACAATTAGAAGGACTGTGGTGGAAAAGAAGGGGGTACATTTCCTTAGGTGGGATAGGTTGTGGGGAATAAGAGGCTCTGGTTAGGGACTATTGTTGGGGTAGGCACCTGGGCCTGTCCTTTATTGTGCTTTTTGTCAGAACTTAGTTTGGATTAGGTATCCTTTTCCCTAGTGGATTTATAGCCCCGGCTCAGGGGTGACTCACTGCTAAGAGATTATGAGTAGTGTGGTCTATGGTTGTGAGGAACATATGAGGTATGTAGCCAAACAATGATTTTAATTAAAAGACAAGTGTTCTTTTATGTGTTATGATGTTTTTTGTGTGGTTAATTATGTTAACTTCGTTGTGGTTTAATTGTGTATATTTATGCATGTATTTTATGTTGTTAGGACTGCATAATCGTGTTCATATGCAAGACATATTCATTAATAAATGGTACCATAGAAATTAATGGGCCGAATTGGAGAAAAATCAAAATTTCAGTTTGTGACAAAAGTCAAGTTTTAGTAACCCTGCCCAGGTGTGGTCCTAGGAACATTACATTATGGTATTAGAGCCACAGGTTCAACACCTAGTCTACATGGGCCCAACTCAACACATAGAATTTGAATTTATAGAATTAAAGCTCAGAGAATGTCTGCAAATTATTCATCAAAATTACTTCCATGAAATCGGGATAAGGAATTTGAAGGAATTGAACCCAGGGGTTAAAATCCCTTATTTTAACCTCTAATTAAGCACTTTTTGGCCTGTAATTGGTCAAATTTTGGACATTATAGAGCAGCTATGTGAAATTGGGTGAAATTGGGGAAAAAACCCAATTTCTACACTGAAATTCATTGAGAATTTGATGTGGAAGTGTCAAATTTCGGGTGCAGGGGTCGAATAGACATCACAAGGGATTCACCTTGTTGACTAATAACTTATCACGTTCATTCATAAAGGTTTTTTTTAATTGTAAAAGAAAGAGTCAATATATTGTAGATATTGTGGGGTGATGGGGGTTTATAGGTATTGGAGGGTATAAAAGGGGTGTTTGGTAAAAAAATAGGGGATAGCTGGTAACAATAGGGGTTTGTTTTATTGGAAAGATGTATTGGGAGGGGGGGTTAAGAAAAGAATTTTGGTAGGTATTTATGAATATCTAGTGAAATTAGAGGCATTATTTAATATCCCGTGAATGCAGGTGATGTGTCACAAGTTAAATGAGTGGAGACCCTGTGACAGACATTCACAGGGCTCAAATTGGTCATTAGAAGATTAATTTCATAGTTTCAAGGCGGCCATGGCAGAAATTTTGAAAATAGGCATTTTTGAGAAATTTGGGTAATTTTTTGTACATGATATCAACATGACATGGAGGCTAGAAGGTGGGTGACATGGTGGTGATGTGGCAGTGGTGAAATGGACTGCCACAATGGTAGGCTCACTGTGACAACCAATGGCACAATGGTAGACCACAGTGGCGGGGCAGCCAACAAAGTGGTGAGACAATACCATAAGTTGTATCGCATCACTCACAAACAGGTTTGAAAACGATCGTTGGGGATGTGAAACCAATAAATGAATTTCATGTACCCTTGTTAAAACTTGTATCTTTAGATTAAATGAAATATCTTAGTGAGATATTTCCAGTGAGCTATCACGAGAGAAAAACAAAGCTTGTATGAGGAAGTTATAGCTTAAACATTGCAAGGTATGATTTAACTACCAATTCACTTCTAAAGGGCATAAATCCTTGCTTAGAATTCAATTTGAGGCACACGAGTAGTCTATGGAAAGATCATGGACCATAGAATACATATATGGATCCAAAATGGGAATCTAGGTACCTGAAATTGTGTAGGCTGGAAGAGAATATGTTTGTAGCTTTCAGTGCTAAAAAGGGAAAATAGTCAAAATTTCAACAGGATGTAACTAGCAGCCTGGAGCCCGGATGAAGGTGAAAATTGAAAATATTTCTCAAAATGTTGGCATGAAGAAACACAATTGGGATTTTGTCAAGATTTTGAAGGAGTTGTTGTTTGGAATTATGTACAACAAATGAAAGGTGCACTTAAAGGGGAATTGGTAATATTCAAAAGACCAAAACTTTCTGCCTATAGCTCAGATTTGAGCAAGAGAGTAGTCATTGGAAATATATTAGATGTGAGAATCCATATATTCAATGAGAATTTTGAACTAACCATTATAATTCACAAGAAGTCAGAAATAATATTTCCGATGCACTTAAAAGGGAAAAACTATGCATGCTTTTTTCCAAAATTTTAGAATTATTGTTTTGTCTTAACAAATTGTGTGCATACACATTTTGCAAAATTAAGGGAAAAAATAGAACATAGAAGAGTCATAAGCAAGACTAGAGATGTGAGGATGCAAAAAAAACTTAAATCCATGAGGAGTAAGTGAAAGGGTTGCATGTTAGCATGGGTAATGTAGGGACTGAGTCAAATGGGAATAGAGAAGGAAAAAAAATGTAGATTTATTAGAGACAATGAGAAGCCTGGAAAGAGATGTATAGAGCTATAGAGAAGAAAATGAGATAATTATGAGAGTTCAAGAGTCACATAAAAACATGAATACTCATTTGTTGCAAACATTAAACATTTTGCAGAGGAGGATGGATAAAGAATAAGATTCAAGGAAAGCAGAAGAGCACATAACTCATTCCAGAAGATATGATGCTAAAAGTGTCAGGAACTCTATAAGTTCTAGTAGACATCATCACCATTCACCAAGGAACTTAGCTATTATAGCTCATGTGTTTTCAAAATTAGAAAGAAACCCAAGTCTGCCCCATGTCAGGCATCATAGAAGAAGGTCTGGAATAGATGAATTGTCAAGAGAGTTCAAGAATATTAATCCTCCTACATTTGATGGTGGGAATAAGAAATATAAATATGAAAAGGTTTGGATTTGGGGAATGAGGAAATAATTCCAAATGCATAATTATTCCTCACGAGTAGAAGTTAGAATTGTAATTTAACAACTAAAGGAAAAATCATCAATGTGGTGGGACCAACTCATGCAAGTCCATCACATTGATGAGAAGATCACTTGGAGGAAATGCACAAAGTATTTTCAGAAGAAATACTTGTCCAAGAGTTATTATGATAGGAAAATGAAGGTGTTCATTAAACTCAAGCTTGAGAGCATGACCATGGATGAGTATGAGAGGAGATTCTTAGAGTTGATGAGGTATGTTGACTTCATCAAGGATGAGCATATCAATATTCAAATATTAATGCATGGGATACCTTCAATATTCAATGATAAGATACAATATGATGATCCCAAGATGCTGGAGGAAGCAATAAGGAAAGCCAAGTTCCTTTATGTTCAACATAAAGGAAGATCAACCTTTCAGAGAGATTGGGTTGACAAGAAGAAAGATAATATGGAGAAAATAAAGAAAGGGTATAAGCCACCATTCTTCAGAAATAGTATTAGGGATAGCCAACTCAAAATGAACCCAGAATGACAAAATCATTGGGAAAAAGGCCAAGGAAACAACCTATAAAATATTGGAATTGTGAGGGAGATCATATGTATAAAGATTTTCCTCATAGAGGAGATAAGAGGATTGTGCACAACATTCAAGAGGATGATAAAGTTGAACACATGGTTAGAAGCATGCCAAGGATCAACGCATCCTTGGACAAAAAAGAATTCACTTTTCTAGATGAGGAAGGTAACTTGATAAGAATTCAGAGTATTCTAAGGGTAGTATCTATCAAAGAAATTTCAGCCTTGCAGCTGAAAAGAAGATCCAGGAAAGGATGTCAAATTTATGCATCCCACATGGAAGAGGAAGCTAAGGATAAAGTACCAAGTATTGAAGCTCATCCAATCTTGAAATATTATGAGGATGTATTTAGAGAGATATCAGGGTTTACACCAAAGAGAGATATATATTTCTCCATTAATTTGATGCATGTAGTTTCCCTAGTGTCCAAGACTCCTTATAGGATGAGTACACCAAAGTTGAAATGATTGCAGATGGAACTTGAAAAGATTTTGAAGAAGGGATATATACTCCCTAGTGTGTCACCTTGGGGTGCCCTAGAGCTTTTTGTCAAGAAGGATGGAACCTTGAGGTTGTGCATTGATTTAAGGTAGCTAAATAAGGTGATTGTGAAGAATAAATATCCTTTTCCAAGGATAGATGATATTTTTGATCAGTTGAAAGATGCAAAGATATTCTCCAAGATTGACCTTAGGTCGGGCTATCGTTAGGTGAGAATTAAAGAAGAAGATGTCAGCAAGACAACATTTAGAACAAAGTATGGGCATTATGAGTTTGTAGTGGTGCCATTTGGGTTGTCAAATGCACTGGCTATCTTCATTCATAAATTACTTGGAAAAGCTTGTCATTGTCTTCATGCATAACATACTTATCTACTCTAAGTCTAAATATGAGAATGATAAGAACTTGAGAATGGTGCTACAAGTATTGAGGGAGTATCAATTGTATGCCAAGTTGAGCAAGTGCTCATTTTATTAGAGGAAGATTCATCATTTAGACCATATTATTCCAGAGGAAGAGATAACAGTGGATCTTGAGAAGATATAATCCATTAGAGGATGGAAAACACCAAAGAATGTCTCAGAGGTGAGATATTTTATGGGATTTGTAGGTTATTATAGAAGATTTTTTGAAGGGTTTTCAAGGATTGCACATCCAGTCACTTCTTTGCAAAAGAAGGGTGTGAAGTTCGAGTGGACCTATGAATGTGAAGAAAGTTTCCAACACTTGAATAATTTATTGACAAGTGCACCAATATTGAATATTGTTGAACCAAATGAATATGTCATTATGTGCATTGATTCCTGCAAGGAAGGGCTTGGAGGAGTCCTTACAAAAAATGGGCATCTTATACACTATGAGTCAAGGAAGTTGAAGGAACATGAAAGACACTTTGTCACACATGATTTAGAATTGGTAGCCATAGTTCATGCCTTAAATATGTGGAGGCATTATCTTATGGGAAAAATATTTGAGCTAAGGAAATACCATAGTGGTCTGAAATATTTGTTTGGACAACCAAATTTGAATGCCAGAAAAAATTAGATGGTTGGAATTTCTCGGTGAGTATGACTTTGATATAAAACATATCAAAGGTAAAGAGAACAAGGTGGTTGATGCACTCAGTAGGACATTGCATGATATGCATGATAAAACCATTAGCATGTACAAATCTGATTTGAAACATGGAATTTTGGAAGCTGCAAAATTAGATCAACATTATATGAAAACAAATGAAACATTACAACAAGGTATTTTTTAGCAGAAAATCACAATTTACGAGATTAGAGAGGATGGAATCCTCATGTATAGGGGCAAGGTATATGTGTCTAAATCTCAGGAGATGAAAAAGATATTTCTAAGAGAAATGCATAATGTGCATTATGTTGGGTACCTAGGATACCAGAAAACAGTTACAGTTGTAAAGAGTCAATACTTTTGGCCAAGCATGAAGAAAGAGGTGGTTGATTATATAGCTAGTTGTCTAGAATGTCATAAGGAAAAGTTTGAGCACGGACATCCAGCTGGACTGCTACAACCATTGTTCATTCCTAAGTGGAAATGGGAAGTTGTAACAATTTTATTACCAAGATGCCCAGAACAATGAAGCAACATGATTCCATCATGGTGGTGGTGGATAAGATAACTAAAACTTCCCATTTATTCCAGTGAAGCTCACTCACAAGGAAATTAACATTGCAGAGATTTACATGAGAGAAATTATCAGGCTACATGGTGTGCCTAAGACAATTATTTATGATAGAGATCCCAAGTTCACATCAAATTTATGGAAGAAATTGTCTAAAGGATTTAGGAAAATTATAAATTTTAGCACAACATATCACCCATAATTAGATCGAAAAAATAGAGAGAGTCAATCAAGTGATTGAGGATATGTTGAGGATGTATATGATGGATAAACTATCAAAATGGGAAGATTATATGCATTTAGTTGAATTTTCTTATAATAATGGGTGTCATGCATCTTTCAATATGAGCACATTTGAAGCATTATATGGCAGAAAGTGAAACATGTCAGTGATTTGGGACAACCCAATAGTCAAAGTAGTGGTTGGGCCATAATTTCTAAAAAAAAATGGAATAATAAATCATAAAAATAAAACATAATTTTGTGGTTGCTCAGAACGGGTAGAAAAGTTACATAGACAAAGGCAGAGCGCGCAAAGAATTTAAAATGAGAGAGCATGTCTTCGTGAAAGTAAAAGCTAAGAAGAGCTCACTTAAATTGGGGAGCTTCCCAAAGTTGGAAACAAGATATTGTGGACCATTTGAAATCTTAGAGAGGAATTTTCTTGTTACATACATGCTTGCACTATCGCATCCATGTGCATTCATAATGTATTCCATGTGTCTTTTCTTAAAAAGTATGTTCCTGATGTTAATAATGTAATTGATTGGAGTGTAATTAAGGTGGAGCAAGATGATGACTTCCAGGTCTAGTCAGTGTGCATATTTGATAGGAATTTCAAGGTGCTCTAGAATCGATTCATCGACCTAGTAAAAGTGCAGTGGACTTGTTGTGGTTCTGAGGGTGTAACATGGGAGCATGAGGATACCAAGTGGGAGGTGTACCTGCATCTTTTTAGATATTTTTGAAGAATTTTGATTGTACATGTGTATATAATGCACTAAGTACAATGCATAAATAAGGGGGAGGGGAATGTAATACCCCTAGGCTAAACCCCAAGTTGTAAATGCACACACATTTTATAGGATGGTGAGCCAAGAAGTTTGGGTTGTAGTTATTTTGTATATATGTTTTAGGCCAAAGTGTCTGAGTGATTATTAGGCCGAAAGGGAAAGGGAGCTAGGACTCGAGATGAAAAGGGGCTAAGTCAAGGGGGATTAAGCCAAGGAATAAAATAATATTATTCCTAAGCCCTAAGTCTTGTGATATAATTCTTATCCTAATTTCCTAAGTGGAGGAATGAATTACCAAGTGGGGGAAAAAATAGTTCCTTGAGTGCAACGTGTCAAAAAGGGAACATTCATATATAAGGTTGGAAATTTAGTGTAACTCCATTCATTGATTCCATTCCATTATCCCATTCCATCACTTGTACCATTGCCTGGATAGTGAGAGAATTGAAGTTCTTCTTACCCTATAAATCCTTGGTAGTTTGTGCTAAAGAAGCAGGTTGTTAGGCCTATGGATCATTGTCTTTGGGTGAGAGAATTGTTGGGAATAGGTTTCCCTATGTGTTGGCCTAGTGGGTGCCAAAAACATATGAGGGAATCCTTGTGTTCCAACTTCCATAGAGCTCTGAGAATTCCTCGTCGGCATGTTGTTGAATCCCTAGAAGAGGAGAGGGACAACCCAAAGAACTATGGTGGTAGAAAAGGGGGTACATTTCCTTGGGTGGGATAGGCCATGGGGAATGAGAGGTTGTGGGTAGGGATTGTTGTTGGAGTAGGCACTTGGGCATGTCCTTTATTGTGTTGTATATCATACCTTAGTTTGGATTAGGAAGTATTTTCCCTAGTGGAGTCATAGCCCCAACATGGGGGTGACTCACTGCTGAGAGATTATGAGCAGTGTGGTCTATGGCTAGGAGGAACGTCGCAGGTCAGTAGCCAGTCAATGATTTTAATTAAAGGATAAGTGTTATTTTATGTGTTATGATGTTTTTTGTGTGATTAATTATGTTAACTCTGTTCATACATATTTATGCATGTATTTTATGATGTTAGGACTGCATAATTGTGTTCATATGCATGGCATATTCATTAATAAATGATATCATAGAAATTAATGGGATGAATTGGAAAAAATTCAAAATTTTAGTTTGTGACAGAAGTTATGTTTTAATAACGGTTCCTAGGTCGGGTCCTGGGAACATTACATGAGAAATTATATGAAAGGATGCACCTAAGTCGACCAATCATGATGTTGGAAGATTGGTTGTTGTCATTGATGTCAACCCTAGCCATTGGCTTTTGGAACCCACAGTTGATCGAAGTAGATAGACATGAAGGAAATTACACATGCAGATACAACACCCATGGATGGATAGTATAATTCATTCCGCTTATGGTGGTATGTGGCACGTCACGTGGATCCTCACGATTGAGGAGAAATGAATTTTTGAAGATGACAATGTGAATTGAAGCAGAAACTACATGTCGGCCCTAATGTCAAAAGGAAGTGACATAAAAGGTATAAATACATCTCATTATACATTCATTTTTAAACACACAAAAGTTTATTAATGAACAAGGAGATATAAGTCGAATTTATGAGGAAATCTGAAGTAAAGAAGACCGAATTTCAAGGGAGGATGAAGTCTTTTGGTGATGTGTTCTAAGGTATGTTATTTACAGGTCATCTTACCATTTTCTCTATAAATTTGTTTCTAGAACGCATCAAATGGTGAAATTCATAGGCTATTAAGAATACATATCTAGGTACCTGTGGTAAAAATTTCAGCTCTTTATTCTCTACAATTTTGGAGATACACTCTATGGAAGATAAGGTTTTTGACTAGTCCTAAAGCTATTCTAAACAAGTTTTCCGGGTAAAACATTCATAAATTATTCATAGAGAATCCAAATTAAGTGAGACCAATTGAATTGGAAAGAGTACGGGAGGTAGTTTCATGTGTACTAATTTCATAATCTTATGTTAAATATTGAGCTCGGGGAATGCTGTACAAGGTCACTCTCCTGAATAAACCAGAATTGCATAAGGTCTACCATTTTCTCTATAACTCCTTTTCTGGGAGGATTCAAGGAGTGAAACTTGGAGGAGTTTTAGAGAATGCATTTAGTAATATTATCTACAGGATCAGAGTATTCCAAGAAGTGAAGAATTGCATAAGTTGAAGAAGTCTCAGGAAGCATTATCACGTTCTATGTGATGGTTGGTTGATGGTGATAATTCAATGTAAAGTTTTATTATCTCTCATATATTCTTGGGTGGAAGGAAGAGGCAAGGATGGAGAGGTCAACCCTCTCTTGATATTGGAGTATTGTATCTTCCTTTTGGAGGTTTATCCCTCCCTTTATATTTGGAAGTTGTAGCTACCATTGGAAGTCATTACTTCCTTTGAACAATAATACATGATTACTTCTTATATATTGTGCATGGTGTTTTGGTGTATCTCTTATACTATTCTTCATTGTTCATTGGATAATATTCATGGCTGATTGGATATAAATTGAATACATGATCTGATTGAAGTACAAGTTCAAAAACACTAATTGCTCTAAATATTGATTCACCCCCCTCTCAGTATTTCCAACACATGCCTCATGATCTGCATGTGTTCTTGAAGAATCCAAGCACACATCCCCTCTTTCATCTGCGAAGGTTTTTTCTTCCATATAAGGGGCATCATCAAATGCCTTCCCTCTCTCAATACTTTTGGATATACATTGTTTCTTGTAATTCCCTTCCTTTCCACATCTCCAACATGCCTTTACGAATTTTCAGGGAGATTTAGATATTCACATATATTTAGATCTCCCACTTGAGGACTTGTTTCTATTTCTTTCTTGGGAGACTTCTCTTGCAAATAAGGAATTTGTGCTCTAGATTTCCATGTTTTTCTACCTCATCTCCTACGACAATGAGGATGAGACCAAATCATTGAAACTTAAAGTAGTTGCATTACTACCTATGGCCACAACCAGACTGTCTCACAAGTCAGGTAAATAGCACAATAAACTAATATACTTTTCTTCATCAAAAATATTTTAATACCAATAGACAACAACTGACTTATCACAGTATTGAACGAGTTCATATGCTCTTTCATTGAGTCTCCATTTTTCATCTTTGGGTTGTACAACCTCTTCCACAGGAACAATTTGTTTACCAAGAACTTAGAATGATACAAAGCCCCTAGCTTATTCCATAATGCCTTGGTTGTATATTTCCCTGAAACATTTAGTGATACTAAATCTGAGAGACACAACCAGATTGTGCTCTTTTCCTTTCGATGCAACTTTTCTCAGTCCTGTGTTGACATTCCTGTAGGTGGAGTACCTAGATCCACAATGACCTATTGATCTTTGTCTACCAAGATATCTCTTTCATCTTGAGCTTCCACAACTCAAAATGTTTTTCATTAAATTTCTTGATCTCTATTTTTTAACTGCTCTCCCTTTCTTTTCATCACAAGAATCGATACCGCAGAGCTCCCATTGTAACAAGGTTTATCACCAACCCAAGATAAACCCCTTGCCACAAAGGCATCCCCATGAAGCAATAACCATTCTGATACCAAATGTAATTTTAAACGTTTTACAGTAATGCAATGCACACACAAATTCTTAAAAAATAGAAAAGAAAACAATTGCAATCACACATATACATAGAGATTTACCTTGGAAACCCAAACTGAGAAAACCAACAACTTGTTTAGAGCCAAACCTCTAATTCTTATTCATCATCTTTTTTTCATTGTTTATATATATATATATATATATATATATATATATATAT
>ML778656.1:693827-709932 GCA_009831015.1 Picea engelmannii | reverse complement strand
CCATGTATGGAATTCCATGCTTTACTTTGTGACTTCCATGATTGAGTACTTCTTCCAATGGGTAGGTGTTGATTATTGATTAAATCCCTTTTCTAGATGTTTGAACTTCAAATATACTCTAATTTCCAAGCAATAATAGTATTCAGATTTTCCAATATTTTTAGTACCTTACCACGAGTCTATGAATGCCACGTCATCATCTATGATGTGTCCATTAATAAGTCGAGAAATATTTATTCCCTCATTCGAAATTGCGCCACTAAGAAAAATATATGTATATCAACAACATTATCTTAAAGATTAGGCTAAGCATGACTTATCACATATCTCATATGGTAGTTGTTCTCCCACTTCATATCTTATTTATTTACAAAGGAATCTATTTTAATAAAAATGACAAATAAAATGTCATTCGCACTAGTGGGGTTAACATTATATACAAGAATCTACTCCATCCATTATAAAGACTTACGAAATCTATACCAATCTAAATGATAAATTAAATGTCTTTTCCAATTTATTATGCAACCTTTAAATATGTGTTCTACCCAACTAATGATGTTGCTTTCACTATCGATCCCACCCAACCAATGATGCTAGTTTTACTATCAATCCCACTTGCTGAAATAAAGCTTTGTTTCAAGCATATATGTTCTTATCTAGCACATTTTGATAAGCATTGCCCTTCGTGGCCTTTACATTTCCCCTTTATGCAATAGTGCTATTCGTGTTGTAGATGATGAAGCTTTCTCTACTTCAACAATAACTTGAAATATAAGTCAAATAATAAATAAATTTCATAAGAGTTAGAATGAAGATTCGAACAACACTTTTATATATAAATTTTTGCTTCAAATTTTTTCTCTTTTTGATAGAAAATAATCTTAGCATTTGAGTTAAAAGTTGGATTGAAATTATGGCTTATGATTGTAATTTAGGTTGGGTAATGGTTATACATGATTAGTGGGTTATGGGTTAGTGGTTGCACTACCACAATACAAGGTTGTAGTCCTCAAACCCTTTGTTGAAGTTTTTTTCCAAGCCTGCATCACATTTTTAAGACATGTTTTTTACATCATCTTTGTGTTGAGATTGGGTTGTTGTTGCAAGTGTTGATGTCCGAATTGGAATTCAAGCACAACACTCAATACCACTCATTTACTTTTAGGGCTCTCAGGGGCAGATTTATGCTATTTCTTTCCCTTTTAGGGTACTAATCATTCAATCATGTAAATTTTAAAATGTGCCTTATGTTAGTGATTGCTTTTTTTTAAATGCTTTCTTAGAATGTGAGGCTAATTTTAAACAACCATGAAAATTAAATCATGATAAAAAAATCAACAAATTGTTATAAGTAAAAAATTATATTCATTACCAATTAGTTAAAACAATAGCTCCAATGTTGGTAATCTAAGTTAAGACAATGCTAAAATGAAAAAATCAAATTTTGAAGTAACAAGCCCTAAGTGCAAAGTAAACTAAGTTAATATATTAAACAATTAAAATCTAGCAATTCTAGCAATTAACCATTAATATTTGCAAACTATAAATGTGGGATGATTATTTATAATCATCAAAAACAACATGCATATGTATAACAACTAAATGAATAAATTAGAAGTGATTGCAAGCCAAAAAAGAAAAGTTGTAAAGAGAATAAAATACACAAAATGCCTAAGAGATATTTATTCATAAATGACGTTTTTGTATAGCCAATAGTAAACCCAAATAGTCCCAACAATTGCATGGCATCAAGTAATATAGATGTTTATGAGACCATATGTTGTTCTCACCAACTTAAATCCAAGTGGGATGAAGCCCTACATAATGTAGAGATTTTACTAACCCCACACTTAGACTGTCTAAAGATTGTCTACATGCATGCTAGTGTTAGTCATATGGAAATTGGTAGAGAAATATAGTCATGAAGAAAATAAATAGAATTTACCTCTAGAATGAAGCAACCATGTTTTTCACCCTAGGGTTGAACCTTATATTGTAGCCTACTTACTATTTCTAGCACTACTAGGCCATTGAAGATTGAGAAAATGAACTTAGATATGTTGTTGTAGTAGAACCAAGCTATAACTACTCTCTCTTTCTCCATTTTTGAGATAATTCCTCCTCCTTTATAGAAGGATAAGTGGCTAGGTGAATAATCACCTCTTCCTCTTCATTTTCCTCCAAAAATTAATTTCTATAGTATCTTAATTTGATAGCTAGAAAGAAGGAATTGCAAAGGGCAACAAGCTCAAAGTAATTGGGCTCCTATGTTGGGTTTGGGTTCAAGTCACTAGTGTGCACTTTTCTTAAGTCTATCATTACGAAAAAATTAATGTCCACCATCACTGATTAGCATGTTGTGTCCATTACGAAAATCCAAACCATGAACATATAAAAGGGCATTTACATCCATAATATATATATATATATATATATACGAGTTCAATTATCAACTACTATCCATTGTCATCATATTAGCTATATAATCTCCCAAAAACATAGTCTTGATCATATATATATGTAGAATCCATGAAACTATGCCATATATATGTTCAAAATATTCACCACTCTTGATGTATCAAGAAAAATATATTAGAAAACTTGCATGCATCAACTATAGTATTTCACATGGTAGGGACTGCTTATGGTAGATATGATTATTGTTTCCCTTTACTCTTTGAAGTTGATGGTTGAGCTTTATCCATGACAACCGTTTCTTTCCATATTGTGCCCTTTCAAAACACAAATTGCTTCCAATAGATTGTGCTCTCTCACATAGCCCCCATAGTTGAATGGAAACTCAAATTAAGTGTTGAAACTTCGCTCCTCTTTAACTTTAAAAACTAAAGGGCCAAGCTTAAGTATATAACTTTAATTCTACATTCTCCCCTACCACAATGAATGTGCTTGGACTGACAAAATTGAGCACCATTGCATGCAAAGGAGGGCTATATGCTACTTTCTAAAATGGTGTTGAATCATACCCTCACAATGTGTGACACACAAGGGTTAATCAAACCATGAAATGAGGTATGTATCCTAGATTGAAACACAAGGTTTTTTCCCTTCACCTTTCCATTGTTGGATATGTGGGAATGGTCATGATTCATTTCCCCTATTCAATATTTCAAAACCACATATATTAAGATATTATTATTGTGATGTTGCCATTGAATTGACTTGTGCCAATATTCATAACCTTCTTGTTGGTGCAAATCTACAAATAGAGTGTGCCAATTGGCAAGCTTTGTGGTTGCTACAGAGCTACATAAAAAATATGTTAGAAGACTAAAACCCTAGATTTCAATGAATTTATTTATCTATGAATCTATGTTATTCCTATAGATGGAAAGAAAATGCAACAAAAAATTCAAGACAAGAACAACAATTTAATCANAAATGTGGGATGATTATTTATAATCATCAAAAACAACATGCATATGTATAACAACTAAATGAATAAATTAGAAGTGATTGCAAGCCAAAAAAGAAAAGTTGTAAAGAGAATAAAATACACAAAATGCCTAAGAGATATTTATTCATAAATGACGTTTTTGTATAGCCAATAGTAAACCCAAATAGTCCCAACAATTGCATGGCATCAAGTAATATAGATGTTTATGAGACCATATGTTGTTCTCACCAACTTAAATCCAAGTGGGATGAAGCCCTACATAATGTAGAGATTTTACTAACCCCACACTTAGACTGTCTAAAGATTGTCTACATGCATGCTAGTGTTAGTCATATGGAAATTGGTAGAGAAATATAGTCATGAAGAAAATAAATAGAATTTACCTCTAGAATGAAGCAACCATGTTTTTCACCCTAGGGTTGAACCTTATATTGTAGCCTACTTACTATTTCTAGCACTACTAGGCCATTGAAGATTGAGAAAATGAACTTAGATATGTTGTTGTAGTAGAACCAAGCTATAACTACTCTCTCTTTCTCCATTTTTGAGATAATTCCTCCTCCTTTATAGAAGGATAAGTGGCTAGGTGAATAATCACCTCTTCCTCTTCATTTTCCTCCAAAAATTAATTTCTATAGTATCTTAATTTGATAGCTAGAAAGAAGGAATTGCAAAGGGCAACAAGCTCAAAGTAATTGGGCTCCTATGTTGGGTTTGGGTTCAAGTCACTAGTGTGCACTTTTCTTAAGTCTATCATTACGAAAAAATTAATGTCCACCATCACTGATTAGCATGTTGTGTCCATTACGAAAATCCAAACCATGAACATATAAAAGGGCATTTACATCCATAATATATATATATATATATATATACGAGTTCAATTATCAACTACTATCCATTGTCATCATATTAGCTATATAATCTCCCAAAAACATAGTCTTGATCATATATATATGTAGAATCCATGAAACTATGCCATATATATGTTCAAAATATTCACCACTCTTGATGTATCAAGAAAAATATATTAGAAAACTTGCATGCATCAACTATAGTATTTCACATGGTAGGGACTGCTTATGGTAGATATGATTATTGTTTCCCTTTACTCTTTGAAGTTGATGGTTGAGCTTTATCCATGACAACCGTTTCTTTCCATATTGTGCCCTTTCAAAACACAAATTGCTTCCAATAGATTGTGCTCTCTCACATAGCCCCCATAGTTGAATGGAAACTCAAATTAAGTGTTGAAACTTCGCTCCTCTTTAACTTTAAAAACTAAAGGGCCAAGCTTAAGTATATAACTTTAATTCTACATTCTCCCCTACCACAATGAATGTGCTTGGACTGACAAAATTGAGCACCATTGCATGCAAAGGAGGGCTATATGCTACTTTCTAAAATGGTGTTGAATCATACCCTCACAATGTGTGACACACAAGGGTTAATCAAACCATGAAATGAGGTATGTATCCTAGATTGAAACACAAGGTTTTTTCCCTTCACCTTTCCATTGTTGGATATGTGGGAATGGTCATGATTCATTTCCCCTATTCAATATTTCAAAACCACATATATTAAGATATTATTATTGTGATGTTGCCATTGAATTGACTTGTGCCAATATTCATAACCTTCTTGTTGGTGCAAATCTACAAATAGAGTGTGCCAATTGGCAAGCTTTGTGGTTGCTACAGAGCTACATAAAAAATATGTTAGAAGACTAAAACCCTAGATTTCAATGAATTTATTTATCTATGAATCTATGTTATTCCTATAGATGGAAAGAAAATGCAACAAAAAATTCAAGACAAGAACAACAATTTAATCAAAGGAAAAATGAATCAATTACCTAGTTTGGAAAAGATTTACATAAACACTCTGGAGAAAGCTCTAAAGACTTTGAACCTTTGGCGACCTCTCCTTGGGAGAGTTCTTTGCTTCCCCAAGTGTGTGGCCATTTTTTCTCTCCTCCTCCTTTGGTTCTAGATGGCTGCAATAGTGATGACCTCCTGTCATAAACTAGGGTTTCTATGAAACAAGGGTTTCAAAGGAAAAGGGGGTAAATTAGGGCAAAGTCTACAATGAGGGAGATCAGAGAAAAAAATGAAATGAGAGAGCTAAAATGAGGGAGATAATGAAATGGTGCAAGACCCCTCCTTTTATAGGTAATATGTGATATTTTCTCATATTTTTTCTTTTTTAAAAATAAAATTAGGAGGTAAAGTCACAAAACAGGTTTATGACTTAATTAATTAAGATTAACTTTAGAAAGGGGGTTTATGAAGTTAATTAAGTGGATAATTGCATAAAATTGGGCTTTTAGTGAAATTAACTTTAGGAACAAGGGTTCTTAAAGCTCAGGGTTTTTAAAGCTAATTAAGGAGATTTGTAATGTAAAAGTTGGTTTTATGTCCTTTTGAGCAAATTTAAACTATAGAAAAGGGGTTCCTATAGGTTGATTATCATGTACTATTGAGTATGTGTTATATTTTTTGCACGACCAACCTCAGGCACTAGGTGCAGTGGGGGAGGCACATGGGGGCGATAACCCCTCTTGTTTAGGGGGTTGTAGGGGGGCAAAGCCCCCCAAAAAATAATTTGGTCATTTTTTGCGTGTTCATTTTTAGCGGTTTTCGCTTTTGGCGATTTTGTGGTGCATGGGTAGGTTTTTGGCTTAGCCCATGGTTTTTTAATTCCGGTTAGGAATTAGCAATTTAGTCTAATCTAATTCAATGGATTAAAGGTTTTGGATGCCACAGGATCATATATATATATAATATGATGAATAAGAATTAGAGGTTTGGCTCTAAACAAGTTGTTGGTTTTCTCAGTTTAGGTAAATCTCTATGTATATGTGTGATTGCAATTGTTTTCTTTTCTATTTTTTAAGAATTTGTGTGTGCATTGCATTACTGTAAAATGTTTAAAATTACATTTGGTATCAAAATGGTTATTGCTTTATGGGGATGCCTTTGTGGCTAGGGGTTTATCTTGGGTTAGCGATAAACCTTGTTACAATGGGAGCTCTGCGGTATCGATTCTTGTGATGAAAAGAAAGGGAGAGCAATTAAAAAATAGAGATCAAGAAATTTAATGGAAAACATTTTGAGTTGTGGAAGCTCAAGATGAAAGAGATATCTTGGTAGACAAAGATCAATAGGTCATTGTGGATCTAGGTACTCCACCTACAAGAATGTCAACACATGACTGGGAAAAGTTGTATCGAAAGGAAAAGAGCACAATCTAGTTGTGTCTCTCACATTTAGTATCACTGAATGTTTCAGGGAAATATACAACCAAGGCATTATGGAATAAGCTAGGGGCTTTGTATGATTCTAAGTTCTTGGTAAACAAATTGTTCCCATGGAAGAAGTTGTACAACCTGAGGATGAAAAATGGAGACTCAATGAAAGAGCATCTGAAATCCTTCAATACTGTGATAAGTCAGTTGTTGTCTATTGGTATTAAAATATTTTTGATGAAGAAAAGTATATTAGTTTATTGTGCTATTTACCAGACTTGTGAGATAGTCTGGTTGTGTCCATAGGTAGTAATGCAACTACTTTAAGTTCCAATGATGTGGTCTCATGCCCATTGTCGTAGGAGATGAGGTAGAAAAACATAGAAATCTAGAGCACAAATTCCTTATTTGCAAGAGAAGTCTCCCAAGAAAGAAATAGAAACAAGTCCTCAAGTGGGAGATCTAAATATATGTGAATATCTAAATCTCCCTGAAAATTCGTAAAGGTGTGTTGGAGATGTGGAAAGGAAGGGAATTACAAGAAACAATGTATATCCAATAATGTTGAGAGAGGGAAGGCATTTGATGATGCCCCTTATATGGAAGAAAAAACCTTCGCAAATGAAAGAGGGGATGTGTGCTTGGATTCTTCAATAACACGTGCAAATCATGAGGCATGTGTTGAAAATACTGAGAGGGGGGTGAATCAATATTTAGAGAAATTAGTATTTTTGAACTTGTACTTCAATCAGATCATGTATTCAATTTATATCCAATCAGCCATGAAGATTATCCAATGAACAATGAAGAATAGTATAAGAGATACACCAATACACCATTCACAGTATATAAGAAGTAATCATGTATTATTGTTCAAAGGAAGTAATGACTTCCAATGGTAGCTACAACTTCCAAATATAAAGGGAGGGATAAACCTCCAAAAGGAAGATACAATACTTCAATATCAAGAGAGGGTTGACCTCTCCATCCTTGCCTCTTCCTTCCACCCAAGAATATATGAGAGATAATAAAACTTTACATTGAATTATCACCATCAACCAACCATCACATAGAACATGATAATGCTTCCTGAGACTTCTTCAACTTATGCAATAGTTCACTTCTTGGAATACTCTGATCCTGTAGATAATATTACTCAATGCATTCTTTGGAACTCCTCCAAGTTTCACTCCTTGAATCTTCCCAGAAAAGGAGTTATAGAGAAAATGGTAGACCTTATGCAATTCTGGTTTATTCAGGAGAGTGACCTTGTACAACATTCCCCAAGCTCAATATTTAACATAAGATTCTGAAATTAGTACACATGAAACTACCTCCCGTACTCTTTCCAATTCAATTGGTCTCACTTAATTTGGATTCTCTATGAAGAATTTATGAATGTTTTACCAGAAAAACTTGTTTATGACTAGCTTTAGGACTAGTCAAAAACCCTATCTTCCATAGAGTGTATCTCCAAAACTGTAGCGAATAAAGAGATGAAATTTTTATCACAGGTACCTAGATATGTATTCTTAATAGCCTTCGAATTTCACCATCTGATGCATTCTAGAAACAAAGTTATAGCGAAAATGGTAAGATGACCTGTAAATAACATACCTTAGAACACATCACCAAAAGACTTCATCCTCCCTTGAAATTCGGTCTTCTTTACTTCAGATTTCCTCATAAATTCGACTTATATCTCCTTGTTCATTAATAAGCTTGTGTGTGTTTAAAAATAAATGTATAATGAGATGTATTTATACCCTTTATGTCACTTCCTTTTAACATTAGGGCCGACATGTAGTTTCTGCTTCAATTCACATTGTCATCTTCAAAAATTCATTTCTCCTCAATCGTGAGGATCCACATGATGTGCCACATACCACCAGAAGCGGAATGAATTATACTATCCATCCATGGGTGTTGTATCTGCATGTGTAATTTCCTTCATGTCTATCTACTTCAATCAACTGTGGGGTCCAAAAGCCATTGGATAGGGTTGACATCAATGACAACAACCAATCTTCCAACATCATGATTGGTCAACTTAGGTGCATCCTTTCATATAATTTCTCATGTAACATTCCCAGGACCCGACCTAGGAACCGTTATTAAAACCTAACTTCTGTCACAAATTAAATTTTTGAAATTTTTCCAATTCATCCCATTAATTTCTATGATATCATTTATTAATGAATATGCCATGCATATGAACACAATTATGCAGTCCTAACATCATAAAATACATGCATAAATATGTACAAACAGAGTTAACATAATTAATCACACAAAAAACATCATAACACATAAAATAACACTTATCCTTTAATTAAAATCATTGACTGGCTACTGACCTGCAACGTTCCTCCTAGCCATAGACCACACTGCTCATAATCTCTCAGCAGTGAGTCACCCCCGTGTTGGGGCTATGACTCCACTAGGAAAAATACTTCCTAATACAAACTAAGGTATGATCTACAACACAATAAAGGACATGCCCAAGTGCCTACTCCAACAACAATCCCTACCCACAACCTCTCATTCCCCATGGCCTATCCCACCCAAGGAAATGTACCCCCTTTTCTACCACCATAGTTCTTCGGGTTGTCCCACTCCCCTTCCAGGGATTCAACAACATGCTGACGAGGAATTCGTAGAGCTCTATGGAAGTTGGAGCACAAGGATTCCCTCATATGGTTTTGGCACCCACTAGGCCAACACATAGGGAAACCTATTCCCAACAATTCTCTCACCCAAAGAAAATGATCCATAGGCCTAACAACCTGCTTCTTTAGCACAAACCACCAAGGATTTATAGGGTAACAAGAACTTCAATTCTCCCACTATCCAGGCAATGGTACAAGTGATGGAATGGGATAATGGAATGGAATCAATGAATGGATTTACACTAAATTTCCAACCTTATATATGCATGTTCCCTTTTTGACACTTTGCACTCAAGGAACTAATTTTTCCCTCACTTGGTAATTCATTCCTCCACTTAGGAAATTAGGATAAGAATTATATCACAAGACTTAGGGCTTAGGAATAATATTATTTTATTCCTTGGCTTAATCCCCCTTGACTTAGCCCCTTTTCATCTCGAGTCCTAGCTCCCTTTCCCTTTCGGCCTAATAATCACTCAGACACTTTGGCCTAAAACATATATACAAAATAACTACAACCCAAACTTCTTGGCTCACCATCCTATAAAATGTGTGTGCATTTACAACTTGGGGTTTAGCCTAGGGGTATTACATTCCCCTCCCCCTTATTTATGCATTGTACTTAGTGCATTATATACACATGTACAATCAAAATTCTTCAAAAATATCTAAAAAGATGCAGGTACACCTCCCACTTGGTATCCTCATGCTCCCATGTTACACCCTCAGAACCACAACAAGTCCACTGCACTTTTACTAGGTCGATGAATCGATTCTAGAGCACCTTGAAATTCCTATCAAATATGCACACTGACTAGACCTGGAAGTCATCATCTTGCTCCACCTTAATTACACTCCAATCAATTACATTATTAACATCAGGAACATACTTTTTAAGAAAAGACACATGGAATACATTATGAATGCACATGGATGCGATAGTGCAAGCATGTATGTAACAAGAAAATTCCTCTCTAAGATTTCAAATGGTCCACAATATCTTGTTTCCAACTTTGGGAAGCTCCCCAATTTAAGTGAGCTCTTCTTAGCTTTTACTTTCACGAAGACATGCTCTCTCATTTTAAATTCTTTGCGCGCTCTGCCTTTGTCTATGTAACTTTTCTACCCGTTCTGAGCAACCACAAAATTATGTTTTATTTTTATGATTTATTATTCCATTTTTTTTTAGAAATTATGGCCCAACCACTACTTTGACTATTGGGTTGTCCCAAATCACTGACATGTTTCACTTTCTGCCATATAATGCTTCAAATGTGCTCATATTGAAAGATGCATGACACCCATTATTATAAGAAAATTCAACTAAATGCATATAATCTTCCCATTTTGATAGTTTATCCATCATATACATCCTCAACATATCCTCAATCACTTGATTGACTCTCTCTATTTTTTCGATCTAATTATGGGTGATATGTTGTGCTAAAATTTATAATTTTCCTAAATCCTTTAGACAATTTCTTCCATAAATTTGATGTGAACTTGGGATCTCTATCATAAATAATTGTCTTAGGCACACCATGTAGCCTGATAATTTCTCTCATGTAAATCTCTGCAATGTTAATTTCCTTGTGAGTGAGCTTCACTGGAATAAATGGGAAGTTTTAGTTATCTTATCCACCACCACCATGATGGAATCATGTTGCTTCATTGTTCTGGGCATCTTGGTAATAAAATTGTTACAACTTCCCATTTCCACTTAGGAATGAACAATGGTTGTAGCAGTCCAGCTGGATGTCCGTGCTCAAACTTTTCCTTATGACATTCTAGACAACTAGCTATATAATCAACCACCTCTTTCTTCATGCTTGGCCAAAAGTATTGACTCTTTACAACTGTAACTGTTTTCTGGTATCCTAGGTACCCAACATAATGCACATTATGCATTTCTCTTAGAAATATCTTTTTCATCTCCTGAGATTTAGACACATATACCTTGCCCCTATACATGAGGATTCCATCCTCTCTAATCTCGTAAATTGTGATTTTCTGCTAAAAAATACCTTGTTGTAATGTTTCATTTGTTTTCATATAATGTTGATCTAATTTTGCAGCTTCCAAAATTCCATGTTTCAAATCAGATTTGTACATGCTAATGGTTTTATCATGCATATCATGCAATGTCCTACTGAGTGCATCAACCACCTTGTTCTCTTTACCTTTGATATGTTTTATATCAAAGTCATACTCACCGAGAAATTCCAACCATCTAATTTTTTCTGGCATTCAAATTTGGTTGTCCAAACAAATATTTCAGACCACTATGGTATTTCCTTAGCTCAAATATTTTTCCCATAAGATAATGCCTCCACATATTTAAGGCATGAACTATGGCTACCAATTCTAAATCATGTGTGACAAAGTGTCTTTCATGTTCCTTCAACTTCCTTGACTCATAGTGTATAAGATGCCCATTTTTTGTAAGGACTCCTCCAAGCCCTTCCTTGCAGGAATCAATGCACATAATGACATATTCATTTGGTTCAACAATATTCAATATTGGTGCACTTGTCAATAAATTATTCAAGTGTTGGAAACTTTCTTCACATTCATAGGTCCACTCGAACTTCACACCCTTCTTTTGCAAAGAAGTGACTGGATGTGCAATCCTTGAAAACCCTTCAAAAAATCTTCTATAATAACCTACAAATCCCATAAAATATCTCACCTCTGAGACATTCTTTGGTGTTTTCCATCCTCTAATGAATTATATCTTCTCAGGATCCACTGTTATCTCTTCCTCTGGAATAATATGGTCTAAATGATGAATCTGCCTCTAATAAAATGAGCACTTGCTCAGCTTAGCATACAATTGATACTCCCTCAATACTTGTAGCACCATTCTCAAGTTCTTCTCATTCTCATATTTAGACTTAGAGTAGATAAGTATGTTATGCATGAAGACAATGACAAGCTTTTCCAAGTAATTTATGAATGAAGATAGCCAGTGCATTTGACAACCCAAATGGCACCACTACAAACTCATAATGCCCATACCTTGTTCTAAATGTTGTCTTGCTGACATCTTCTTCTTTAATTGTCACCTAATGATAACCCAACCTAAGGTCAATCTTGGAGAATATCTTTGCATCTTTCAACTGATCAAAAATATCATCTATCCTTGGAAAAGGATATTTATTCTTCACAATCACCTTATTTAGCTACCTAAAATCAATGCATAACCTCAAGGTTCCATCCTTCTTGACAAAAAGCTCTAGGGCACCCCAAGGTGACACACTAGGGAGTATATATCCCTTCTTCAAAATCTCTTCAAGTTGCATCTGCAATCATTTCAACTTTGGTGTACTCATCCTATAAGGAGTCTTGGACACTAGGGAAACTACATGCATCAAATTAATGGAGAAATATATCTCTCTCTTTGGTGTAAACCCCGATATCCCTCTAAATACATCCTCATAATATTTCAAGATTGGATGAGCTTCAATACTTGGTACTTTATCCTTAGCTTCCTCTTCCATGTGGGATGCATAAATTTGACATCCTTTCCTGAATCTTCTTTTCAGCTGCAAGGCTGAAATTTCTTTGATAGATTCTACCCTTAGAATACTCTGAATTCTTATCAAGTTACCTTCCTCATCTAGAAAAGTGAATGTTTTTTTGTCCAAGGCTGCGTTGATCCTTGGCATGCTTCTAACCATGTGTTCAACTTTATCATCCTCTTGAATGTTGTGCACAATCCTCTTATCTCCTCTATGAGGAAAATCTCTATATATATGATCTCCCTCACAATTCCAATATTTTATAGGTTGTTTCCTTGGCCTTTTTCCCAATGATTTTGTCATTCTGGGTTCATTTTGAGTTGGATATCCCTAATACTATTTCTGAAGAATGGTGGCTTATACCCTTTCTTTATTTTCTCCATATTATCTTTCTTCTTGTCAACCCAATCTCTCTGAAAGGTTGATCCTCCTTTATGTTGAACATAAAGGAACTTGGCTCTCCTTATTGCTTCCTCCAACATCTTGGGATCATCATATTGTATCTTATCATTGAATATTGAAGGTATCCCATTCATTAATATTTGAATATTGATATGCTCATCCTTGATGAAGTCAACATACTTCATCAAATCTAAGAATCTCCTCTCATACTCATCCATGATCATTCTCTCAAGATTGAGTTTAAATAACACCTTCATTTTCCTATCATACTAACTCTTGGACAAGTATTTCTTCTGAGAATACTTTGTGCATTTCCTCCAAGTGATCTTCTCATCAATGTGATGGACTTGCATGAGTTGGTCCCACCACATTGATGATTTTTCCTTTAGTTGTTAAATTACAATTCTAACTTCTACCCGTGAGGAATAATTATGCATTTGGAATTATTTCCTCATTCCCAAAATCCAAGCCTTTCATATTTATATTTCTTATTCCCACCATCAAATGTAGGAGGAATAATATTCTTGAACTCTCTTGACAATTCGTCTATTCCAGACCTTCTTCTATGATGCCTGGCATGGGGAAAACTTGGGTTTCTTTCTAATTTTGAAAACGCATGAGCTATAATAGCTGAGTTCCTTGGTGAATGGTGATGATGTATACTAGAACTTATAGAGTTCCTAACACTTTTAGCATCATATCTTCTGGAATGAGTTATGTGCTCTTCTGCTTTCCTTGAATCTTATTCTTTATCCATCCTCCTATGCAACATGATCAATGTTTGCAACAAATGAGTATTCATGTTGTTATGTGACTCTTGAACTCTCATAATTATCTCATTTTCTTCTCTATAGCTCTATACATCTCTTTCCAGGCTTCTCATTGTCTCTAATAAATCTACATTTTTTTTCCTTCTCTATTCCCATTTGACTGAGTCCATGCATTACCCATGCTAACATGCAACCCTTTTACTTACTCCTCATGGATTTAAGTTTTTTTTGCATCCTCACGTCTCTATTCTTGCTTATGACTCTTCTATGTTCTATTTGTTCCCTTAATTTTGAAAAATGTGTATGCACACAATTTGTGAAGACAAAACAATAATTCTAAAATTATGGAAAAAAGCATGCATAGTTTTTCCCTTTTAAGTGCATCGGAAATATTATTTCTGACTTCTTGTGAATTATAATGGTTAGTTCAAAATTCTCATTGAATATATGGATTCTCACATCTGATATATTTCCAATGACTACTCTCTTGCTCAAATCTAAGCTATAGGCAGAAAGTTTTGGTCTTTTGAATATTACCAATTCCCCTTTAAGTGCACCTTTCATTTGTTGTACATAATTCCAAACAACAACTCCTTCAAAATCTTGACAAAATCCCAATTGCATTTCTTCATGCCAACATTTTGAGAAATATTTTCAATTTTCACCTTCATCCGAGCTCCAGGCTGCTAGTTACATCCTGTTGAAATTTTGCTTATTTTCCCTTTTTAGCATTGAAAGCTACAAACATATTCTCTTCCAGCCTACACAATTTCAGGTACCTAGATTCCCATTTTGGATCCATATATGTATTCTATGGTCCATGATCTCTCCATAGACTACTCGTGTGCCTCAAATTGAATTCTAAGTAAGGATTTATGCCCTTTAGAAGTGAATTGGTAGTTATTCATAAATACCTCCCAAAATCCTTTTTTTAAACCCCCTTCCCAATACATCTTTCCAATAAAACAGACCCCTATTGTTACCAGCTATCCCCTATTTTTTTACCAAACACCCCTTTTATACCCTCCAATACCTATAAACCCCCATCACCCCATAATATCTACAATATATTGACTCTTTCTTTTACAATTTAAAAAAAACCTTTATGAATGAATGTGATAAGTTATTAGTCAACAAGGTGAATCCCTTGTGATGTCTATTCGACTCCTGCACCTGAAATTTGACACTTCCACATCAAATTCTCAATGAATTTCAGTGTAGAAATTGGGTTTTTTTTTCCCAATTTCACGTAGCTGCTCTATAATGTCCAAAATTTGTTAAGCCCTAATATTGGCTCATTACCACTTAATTGGGGCATATTAGATTAGTAATGTTATTTTATTTATGTCGGATTTAGGCCATTAGTTGTAATTTAGATTAGTAATGTTATTTTATTTATGTTGGCTTTAGGCCATTAAACCTCCTAGTCTCCTATATATACCAAGGAGACATTTTCATTTTGAATCATCTTGTACTTGAACATTTAAGTGGGGTAAAAGGAGGTTGCCCCCTCGAAGAGGCTCATTATCTGAAATTATCTCTTTTCAAGGCGTTGAGTACTTTTCCTGAGGTTTTTTTTTATGCTATATTGATGTTTGGTTCTTAACATATGGTATCAGAGCTCAAGGTCTTGGGGTTTCGCTGCTACATCTAAGACACCGTGGAATTTTCGCTATAACTGTTTTTCTACAATGTTTCAGAAGGAACGGCTTGGAGGGTATTTAGAAGAAGGATCAAGGTATGCTGGGTTCAAAATTTAGCTCTTGAGGCCTTATACTTTCGGAGATATAGCCTATACAAGACAGGGTTCTGGAATCATCATGAAATGAGTCTTTGCAACATTTTCGATATAAAAACATTTCTGTAACGTTTCAGACCCTGAACTCTGGGGGCCATTTACAAAAATTAGTTTTTTATCTGTGGTAAAAGGTTCATCTTCTGGGTCATCATAAATTTGTAGATACACCTTGTGTAAGATAGGGTATCTGACTAGTCCTATTGGCTAGTCTCAAGAAGGTGTTCCAGGTAAAACAATCATAAATTCTTCCTAGAGTATCCAAATTGGGTGGGACTAGTTG
>ML778656.1:674901-689086 GCA_009831015.1 Picea engelmannii | reverse complement strand
AAACTGAAATTTTGATTTTTCTCCAATTCGGCCCATTAATTTCTATGGTACCATTTATTAATGAATATGTCTTGCATATGAACACGATTATGCAGTCCTAACAACATAAAATACATGCATAAATATACACAATTAAACCACAATGAAGTTAACATAATTAACCACACAAAAAACATCATAACACATAAAAGAACACTTGTCTTTTAATTAAAATCATTGTTTGGCTACATACCTCATATGTTCCTCCCAACCATAGACCACACTACTCATAATCTCTTAGCAGTGAGTCACCCCCGAGCCGGGGCTATAAATCCACTAGGGAAAAGGATACCTAATCCAAACTAAGTTCTGACAGAAAGCACAATAAAGGACAGACCTAGGTGTCAACCCCAACAATAGTCCCTAACCAGAGCCTCTTATTCCCCACAACCTGTCCCACCCAAGGAAATGTACCCCCTTCTTTTCCACCATAGTCCTTGGAATTGTTCCACATCCCTTCTAGGGATTCAATAATAGGCTGACAAGGAAGTCTTATAGCTCTATGGAACTTGGAACACAAGGCTACTCTCAAAGAGTTTTAGCACCCACTAGGCCAATGCATAGAGAAACCTACTCCGAGAAATTCTCCCACCCAAAGAAAATGCTCCACAGGTATGACAACCTACATTTTCAACCCAAACCTCCAACTATTTATAGGGTGAAAATAGCTTCATAGTTCCCACTCTCAAGGAAATGGCATGGGTGGTGGATTGGAATAATGGAATGGAATGAATGATTGGAATTACACTAAATTCCCAACCTTATATATGCATGTGTCCTTTTTGACACTTTGCACTCAAGGAACTAATTTTTCCCCACTCAGTAATTTGTTCCTCCACTTAGGAACTTAGGATAAAAATTATATCATAAAACTTAGTACTTATGAATACTTTTATTCTATTCCTTGGTGTAATACCCAAGGGAGAGCCCTTGTTGAATTGTAATGATGTTTAATCATGTTTATAGGATGGTGAGCCAAATGTTTATAAGATGGAAGGCTTATGTGTTTATTAGGTCGGAGAGCCTAGATGCTAAGGCCAGTGAGCCTGATTTTGTATATGTAATTATGTAGATCATTAATAAAAATACATTGTTGCATGTAGACCAACCATGAAGAAAGAGTTATGGGGGACTAAGCTCCGCTGGAAAGAGAAAGGGAAGGGGGTTGTGAGACTAAGAAGTAGGGGATAAGCTTGGGATCTTAACCCAAGGGAATATTATAATGTATTTCCTAAATTATTAAAGTTTGGGAAATAAACCTTGTTATCCTAAGTTCCTTTGGGGAGAGGAGCGAACTCCAAGTGGAGAGGAACAAGCTCTTGGAGATCCAAGTGTCACCTAGGATGCATGCAGATTTATGTGGGAAATTCCATCGTTGTGGGGTTTCGCTAGGCATTCTTTCTCTCTTTCCTCATGATTCCTCCCTCATGATTTTGACCATGCTCGCCATATTTCGCACCCATTCACTCATGCACTGAGCATGACACAATCATCCAATTCCTCCATTGTTGAACACTTTGCCATCATGAACCTCTGTAAATTTTTGAGTCATCCCTTGCCTTACTCGATTCTTCTACTGTGGTTACCTGGTTGATTTAAGAGATGGAAAGAAGAGGCACGTTGTCATGCCCATGGGTTGAAGAAGCAGGTTGTTAGACCTATGAGAAAATCTCTCTAGGTGAGAGAGGTTGCTGGGGAAGTGATTTCTCCTGGAGGGAGTCTAGCAATAGCTACAAATCTCTGAGAATTCCTGATCTGGCTTGTTGTTGAAGCCTTGGAAGGGAAGTGGAGTAGCCGATGGACTATGGAACAATGAAGGTGTATATTCCCTGGGTGGGACATGTATGTGGGGAATGAGAGTATGTGAGCAGTGGGCGTAAGTAGGCTCCTTAGAGGGAATCCTTCCCATTGCATTGTGCAACTTTCCGTAGTCTCAACCTACCCTAGGATTTCCTTTACCCTGGGTCGAGTTTAGTCCCATCTCGGGGGTGACCCACTGCTGAGAGTGATGAGCAGTGTGATCTAAGGATGGGAGGTTCCTGGAAGGTCTGCATGTAGTCAATGGTATTCTCATAAAAAGATAAGTACCAATTCTTTGTTAATTTTATGTCGTGTATATTGTACATGTGTTATAATGTTATTAGAATTTCCTATATATATTGCATGTATGTGTTTATTGTCACTTCCACATGAGTATGTGTATGAGAAGAATTTTTATCTCTGTTTAAATTTGCATTATATATATATATATATATATATATATATATGAGCTCAAACAGAGCATGCATAGCCCAATGGCTTAAGACCGGGGTGTGTTACAATTGGTTTCATAACAATTTGGTTTTGAAGTAGTGGTGTGTCCCCGTCCAGGGTGTTCGGGGGACGCTACAATTTGGTGTCAGAGCCCATGGTTTCAACATTGAACCTGGATGGGCCACAAATTTGGAATTTGAAGTAAAAATTCCCTAGAGATTTGATGTAGAGAGTGCTAGAGCGGTGCTAAGAGAGCTCTTGGGTGGTATTGGAAATCTCAGGAGGTATAGTAGTTTGATAAACCACTGCAACAATGGTATTGGGCCACAAAGTGTAAATTTGGGTTGTTGGATTTGTTCGAAAGGAGAAAAATCTCTCACAACCCTCGGATCTAGAGTTTCAAAAATCTGGGGGTTGTGCGGTGTTTCAGTAGGGAAATCCTCCGAAGTCCCGTAGTGATTCTCAGTCGTAGATCATTTAGGAGGAGGATATTCATTGGATTTTCCCGAGTGTTTCGACAGTTCGACATTCGGGAAATCCGTTGGAGTTTTGCAAAAAGTATCAATAAGAAAAATCACTGAAGTCCCGGTTTGCTAAAGTGATGGGACATGATGACATCACCAGGGGTGACGTGGAAGTGTTCGACAATTCAAAAGTTCGGTAGTTCTACAATTTTGTGAAAGTGTCGATGAGATAAAAGAATCGTCGAAGTCCTGGGTTGCCAAAGTTATGTGACATGATGATGTGACTGGGTGACGTAAGACCCGTTCGACAATTTTGTGAAAGTGGCGATGAGAAAACAAAATTGTTGAAGTCTTGGGTTGTTGAAGTGATGTGACATGATGACGTCAACAACTGATGTAGCACCCGTTCGACAGTTTGGCAGTTTTGATAAAGTGTTGAAGATAGGAAATACCCGAAGTCCCGAAGCATCGGGTATGACATGGCATGATGACGTCACCTAGGGTGACGTGGACCTACCTAGGTCTACCATGTGTCACTCGTTTTTATACTTTAGTACTGATTGGGACCTGACACGTGTCACTCGATGGTGGGAGCCATGTGTCACCACTTTGATAGGTGACAATTGTATTACGTGGGCCTCGAGAGTTTAAGCAGTTCGACAGTTTAGTAGTGGAGAGAAAACTGTTGAAGAAATTTTGGACCTCCGAAGTCCCGGAGTCCCGAAGTTCTTAAGTGATGTGGCTTGGTGATGTGGACACATAAGATGCATGCCATGTGTCAGTTTATTTTGATCTTTTGAAAGGATGATTGTTCAGTTAGAACTTGACACGTGTCACCCCTCAGATTGGACCACGTGTCTGCTTCTTGGAATCTTCCACATAGAAACCGGGTGTGCAGTACTAAGTGGACCCTAGGGGTTCTCCAATTTGGTGTTCAAAAGAAATGAAGTGAGAGGAAGGAAAAACCCCCAAAGCTTTGAAGAGAGAAGTAAATCCTCACCGTTCATCGGGAGGGGACACGCAGTAGTAGATCCTGTGGTCTGGAGGATTCAAGGAATAAACAATTGAGGTCGAGGACTCCTGGAGGCCCGAAGGCAAGACTCCATATTGATCATTGATCACAAAGGATGCGTGGCTCTAGATCCCAAGGTTCAAAGAAGAAGTACTCCAGAGGATTTGAGTTACATAATTCTTTGAGTCGAGAACTCCAGGAGGCTAGAGTTAATCTCAATCGTTGATCAAGATATGACACGTGGAGGCAAGAGAGGGGATCTTCGATAGTTCGGAACTTCGATAGATTTGTTGTGATGTTCTTTGGAAACCATCGAAGCCCAGATTCTCGGAGCTCCTATCCATTGTAGATCTGAGTAGAGAAGGTGGATTGTAGATCCACCATCCTTCATGAGTTCGCCAGTTTGACGGTCTAGGATGTTGGTGACGTGAAGAAAGGAAAACCTCCGAAGCTCTGGAGCCCTAAAGTCCCAAGGCTCTGGATAAGCACCTAACAGTTAGTGCTGGGTCACAACCCATGGTCACATGAATTTGGGGGCTGAAGAAAAGGGGCTAGTGCTTGGAAATATTGTTTTAAAGAATAGGAAAAGGGATCAGAAAAAGATCTCATGAGGTCTTGATTGTACAGACCTACACCTAAATAAGTAAGGAAGGCATCCAAAATGGATCCAAGAGGCAATTCGAATCTGATTTGGAAGAATCCATGTACATGATTGCATCATTGAAATGGAAAATTGTTCAAGTATCCATAACTTCTTGCTTGAAACTCAAAATTGAGCATGGAAGTAGGCATTGGAAAGGTATTGAATAGTGGAAGATAATTTTTCATGAAGAAAATTGATCTGAACAATAATTTCTCAAGAAATCAAGAGAAAAAAAGTATGATATATATTAATGAATCATAATGGTTCATGTTTTCATGAAATTATTAAGAACAATTAGCCTGGCAAAGTTATGTTGGCTGCACATTTTTGCAGAATTAACAACTGTCATATCAGAGTCAACACAGAGTGAAGAAGTGATGGATGATACACAGGTAGTCTACAACCAAGAAGATGAAATAAGAGGGTTGAATTTCCAGTTGGGTTTGGAAGGAACCAACTCCAATGGACATGGAGGAGGAAAGGAGGAAGACATAAATCTAGTTGAGACCATCAGAAAATTGCAGACAGATGTCCAAAGACACAAGGATGATAATGAAAGTCTTATGAAAGCCAAGGAAAAACATGAAGACTTCAATATGAATTTAATGAAAATCCCAGATAGAGTTGAAAAGAAGCTGGATAGGGAGAGTGGCTCCATCAAATCAGGAAGCCATGGAACCCCTGAGAAGAAAGGAAGATCAAGGAGTAGTAGTAGAAATCACCATAACTCCCAAAAGAATTCCCATAGGAGATCACATAGTAGCTCAAGTCCATCCCCTATTAGGAAGCATAGGAGGTATGGGGTGGATGAGTTGAAAGGATAAATGAATAAGATCAAACCTCCTACTTTTGATGGAGAGCACAAGAAGGATGAAGATGATGAGACATGGTTGCTAGGCATGAGGAAATACTTCCAATTGCATAACTACTCTTCTCATGTAGAAGGAAGGATTGCTATCTACCAGCTTAAAGGAAAGACATCCATGTGGTGGGATCAACTGGTGCAAGTGAAACATATCAGAGAGAAAAATGTGACTTGGAAGGAATTCAAGAGGCATTTTGAGTAGAAATACCTGACCAAGAGGTATTATGACAAAAAGATGAAAGAGTTCTTTGAACTCAAACTAGGCAGCATGACTATTAAGGAATATAAAAGGAGATTTTTGTTAATTATTGAAGTATGTCTCTTTCATCAAGTATGAGATAGTGAATATTCAGAGGTACCTGAGTGGGCTACCATCTTTCATCAATGATAAAATCCAATATGATGATCCCAAGACTTTGGAAGAAACCATAAGGAGATAAAAATGCTTATATGATCAGCAAAAAGGAAAGCCTACTTTCCAGAAGGCTTGGGAGGAAAAGAAGAAGTTTAATAAGGAACAAAGGCATAAGGGGAACAAGCCACCCTTTTTCAGAAACAATCCTCAAGGACAACCATATTTTAGAGATCATAGAATGGCCAAGGTAGGTGGGAAAAGGACAAGACAAACACCCATTCAATGTTGGGGCCGTAAAGGAGACCATAAGTATATAGATTGTGCTCACAAAGGTGACAAAGTGAGAGCTTCCCACAATGTACATCAAGCAGAAACAATGGAGGACATGGGCATAAGTATACCTAGGATCTATGCATCCCTGGAAAACAAGAAAGATGAGTTTCAATCACACATGATTGAAGTTGAAGGTATGATCAATAACCATGCCTTTACTATTTTAATAGATTCAGGAGCTAGTCATAGCTATATAGATCCTAAGGTAGTGGATAGATTGCTTTTTCCAAGAAGTAAGCATGATAAATATTGGCTGGTACAAATGGCTACATGAGACAAGAGAAAAGTTGTTGAACTGGTTAAATCATGTCCAATGGACATGAATGGGATAAGTACCATGGTGGATTTGAAAATATTTCCACTGGGTTGTTATGATTTTCTAATTGGTATGGATTGGTTGGACCAACACCATGTTTTCTTAGACTGTCATAAAAAGGCATTTACTTGGCTAGATGAGGAAGGGAACCCAAGAGCAGTCCAAGGAATTCCTAGGGAAATTATTATCTGAGAGATCTCAACAATGTAGCTAAAGAAGAGTTACAGGAAGGGTTTCCAATTATTTTCAGCTCATATGGAGGAAGCACATAAGGATAAGGTGCCAAATATGGAGGATCATGTAGTCCTACAATATTTTGAGGATGTGTTCAAGGAGATACCAGGACTACCCCCAAAGAGAGATATTGATTTCTGTATAAATTTTATGCCTGGAGAAACTCCAATATAAAATACTCCCTACAGAATGAGTACACTAGAGATGAAGGAGTTGCAAATGCAGCTTGAAGAGATGTTGAAGAAGGGATATATGTGCTCAAGTGTGTCACCTTGGGGTGCCCCAATATTATTTGTGAAGAAGAAATATGGGACATTGATATTGTGCATCGATTTCATACACTTGAACAAAGTGAGTATAAAGAACAAGTATCCTTTGCCAAGGATCGATGATCTCTTTGATCAGTTAAAAGATGAAAATATATTCTCAAAGATTGATATCAAGTCAGGATATCATCAAGTAAGAATTAGAGATGAAGAAATCAGTAAGACTTCCTTCAGGAAAAGGTATGGTCATTACGAATTCACAGTGGTTCCATTTGGGTTATCAAATGCACCAATTGTTTTTATGTTCTTGATGAATGGTGTTTTCCGGGAATACTTAGATAGGTTTTTCATTGTCTTTTTGGATGACATCCTTTTGTATTCCAAGTCAGAATAAGAACATGAGAAACATTTGAGGATAGTGTTACAAGTGCTAAGAGAGAACCAATTGTATGCCAAATTGAGCAAGTGCTCATTTTATCAAAAAAAAATCCACTATTTGTGGCATATCATATCCTAAGAGGGGATAACAGTGGACCCTAAAAATATTGAGACCATTAAAGGGTGGAAAACACCTAAGAATGTGACAGAATTCAAATCCTTCATGGGTCTAGCTGGATAATACCAAAGATTCATTGCAGGGTTTTCAAAGAATTTCTCACCCAATCACTTCCTTGCAAAGGAAGGGGATGAAGTTTCAATGGACAACAGAGTGTGAAAAGAGCTTCCAAAAATTGAAGCAGTTGTTAACCAATTCTCCAATTCTGAGGATTGTTGATCCGAATGAATATTTTGTGGTTTGCACAGATGCATGCAAAGAAGGACTTGGTGGAGTCCTTAGTCATAACAGATTTGTGATATGTTTCAAGTCCATAAAATTGAAAGAGCATGAAAGGCTCTATGCCACTCACGATTTGGAGTTGGCATCCATAGTGCATGCATTGATCAAGTGGAGGCACTACCTCATGGGAAAGAGGTTTGAACTGAGGACAGACCATAATGGTCTAAAATACTTTTTTAATCATCCAACTTTGAATGCTAGGAAGAGAAGATGGTTGGAATTCCTCTGTGAGTATGAATTTGATATTAAGCACATCAAAGGAAATGAGAACAAATTAGTTGATGCACTCTGCATGAGAGTGAATGAATTGCATGCTATGACCATTAGCATGTATCAGACTAACCTTAAAGGAATAATTTTTGAGGCTGCAAAAGATGATTTGCAATACATGGAATTGGTAACAAAATTGAAGCAAGGAAAAATGCAACAAAAAGTTGAAGATTATGAATTGGGAATTGATGGAATTATCTTGTACATGAACATAATTTATGTACCCAATTATCCTGAATTGAGGAGTACGATTTTAAAATATATGCATAATGTACCTTATGTTGGAAACCCATGATATCATAAAATATTTTCAGCAGTCAAGAGCCAATATTATTGGCCAAGCATGAAGAAGGAGATTGTTGAGTACATTGCAAAATGTTTGGAGTGTCAAAAGTAAGGGATGAGCATAGACACCCAGCTAGTTTGATGTAGCTATTGCCCATTCCTGAGTGGAAGTGGGAAGTGGTGACAATGGATTTAATCACCCAATTACCCAGAACAAGCAAGCAACATGATGTTATCATGGTGGTGGTGGACAAGCTTACTAAAGATGCCCATTTCATTTCTATGAAGGTTACTCACAAGGCAACCAATTTTGTTGATATCTATATGAGAGAAGTAGCATGCTTGCATGCCATACCCAAGACAATTGTGTCTGACAGAGACCCAAAGTTTACCTCAAAGTTCTGGAAGGGGTTATTCAAAGGGTTCAGAACAAATCTGAACTTCAACACAACTTATCATCCCGAGTCTGATGGGAAAACAGAGAGAGTGAACCAAGTGATAGAATATATGTTAATGATGTATGTTATGGAAAAACCATCTAAATGGGAATATTATATACACATGGTATAATTTTCCTACAACAATGGGTATTAGACATCACTGAAGATGAGCCCATTTGAGGCACTTTATGGCAGAAAGTGCAACACACCAGTAAGCTGGGACAATCCAACTGATAGAGATGTGATTGGTCCAGAGTTGCTTAGGGAAATGGAAGAGAAAAAGTTTAATATTAATTAGAATTTAAAGGCTACCCAAGACATGCATAAAATCTATGCTGACAGGAACATAATTCAAAGGGAATTTAAAGTGGGTGATCATGTTTTCTTGAAGGTGAAGGCCAAAAAAATTCCCCTGAAGTTGGGAAATTGTTCCAAGTTGGCAACCAAATATTGTGGGTCATTTGAAATCCTAGAGAGGATTGGACCAATAGATTACATGCTTGCATTACCTGCATCTATCTCTATACATAATGTATTCCATGTATCATTGCTTAAGAAATATATACCTGATGTTAATCATGTTATTGATTGGAATGTGATTCATCTGGAGCAAAAAAGCGCATTTCAAGTGAATCCGGTACGTATTATGGACCGGAAAATCAAACAGATCCAAAATCGAGCCATAGGGATTGTAAAGGTCCAATGGACCTGGTACGGTCTTGAGGACACAACTTGGGAGCATGAAGATGTTATGCAGGCAGAGTACCCATATTTTTTGAAGATTTTGGAAATCTTGCTGATGTTATGTAAATAAGTTGCACTGAGGACAATGCAAAAATAATGGGAGGGGATTGTAATACCCAAGGACGAGCCCTTGTTGAATTGTAATGATGTTTAATGATGTTTATAGGCCAGTGAGACAAATGTTAATAAGATGGAAGGATTATGTGTTTATTAGGACAGAGATCCTAGATGATAAGGCCAATGAGCCTGATTGTGTATATGTAATTATGAAGATCATTAATAAAAATACATTTCTACGTGTAGACCAACCACGAAGAAAGAGTTATGGGGGACTAAGCTCCACTAGAAATGGAAAGGGAAGGGGGATGTGAGACTAGGAAGTATGGGCTAAGCTTGGGAGCTTAATCCAAGGGAATATTATAATGTATTTTCTAAATTATTAAAGTTTGGGAAATAAACCTTGTTATCCTAAGTTCCTTTGGGGAGAGGAACGAACTCCAAGTGGAGAGGAATGAGCTTCTAGAGAGCCAAGTGTCACCCAGGACTCATGAAAACTTATGTGGGAAATTCCATCGTTGTGGGGGTTCGCTGGGAATTCTTTCCATCTTTCCTCACAAGTTCTCCCTCATGATTTTGACCATGCTCCCCATACTTCGCACCCATTCACTCATGCATTGATCAGGACGAAGTCAACCAATTCCGCCATTGTTGAACACTTTTCCATCATGAACCTCTGTAAATTGTTGAGCCGTCCCTTGCCTTACCCGATTCTTCTACTGTGGTTACCTAATTGATTTAAGGTCTAGACAAAAGAGGCACGTTGTCAGGCCTGTGGGTTGAAGAAGCAGGTTGTCAGGCCTATGAGCAACTCTCTCCAAGTGAGAGAGGTTGTTGGGGAAGTAATTTTTTCTAGAGGGAGTCCAACAACAGCTACAAAGCTATGAGAATTCCTGATCCAACCTGTTGCTGAAGCCCTGGAAGGGAAGTGGAGTAGCCGATGGATTGTGGAACAGTGAAGGTGTATATTCACAAGGTGGGACACGCATGTGGGGAATGAGATTTTGTGAGAGGTGGGCATAAGTAGGCTCCTTTGAGAGAATCCTTCCTATTACATTGTGTAGCTTTCTATAGTCTTAGCCTAACCTAGGATTTCCTTTACCTTGGGTGGAGTTTAGTCCCAACTCGGGGGTGACCCACTGCTGGGAGTGATGAGTAGCGTGGTATAAGGCTGGGAGGTTCGTGAAAGGTCCGCACGCATTCGGTGGTCTTCTCATAAAAATATAAGTACCAATTTTGTGTTAATTGTATGTTGCGTATATTGTACATGTGTTATAATGTTATCATACATGAGGCATCGACAGATTCTCCATATGACTGAAGAATAACCAATCGATGGAGATGATACTCAACAACAATAAAAGTCTCCTAAAGCCACACTAAACCCAAAATATTGAGATATTGACTCAAATATTGTGCTTTGTTCAAGGGAGACAAATTTCTGCCAGATAAAGAGATATATGCTTTGCCCCCTTATTTTTCTATATATATATTTTTTATTTTGTTGTCTTTTTTATATTATTAAAGCCTAAAAACTAATAAAATAATGCTAAAGTAAAATGGAGGAAATGAGTGTCGCGTGAAAACAAACTAGTTCTAGAGTGCGAGAAACATATCTGCGCTCAATGCAAGGAAGCATGTCTAGTATAAGGACACGTAGGGGAATGTCTCCTCCATGAATAAAGGTGTCAAGTCACAAAGGAATAAATTGCAAGGCTAGGCACTGGTAGAAATGCATAAATAAATGGTTCAACAATGGTAATTTGAAGCTTGCATTAGGATTAGAAGCGCGAGTGATTAATATGCAATGCAATTACAACTCAACCAAAAATTTGGAAGTCCCATGGTTAAAATTTAGGCCACTATGGAATCGATAAATAGGACTGGTAAAGGTCCAGTGGACCTCTTGCAGTCCTGAAGATGAAACCTGAGAACATGAAGATGTCATGCAAGAGGAGTGCCTACATCGTTTTGAAGATTCTGGGTTGTACATGTGTATATACTATACTGAGGAAATTGTATAAATAAGGGGGAGGGGAATGTAATACCCCTAGGCTGAACCCCAATTGTAATTGTACATATAGACTGGTGAGCTAGGATATTTTGTGTCAGAGTTCCATTATATATATATATATATATATATATATTGAGGCCATAGTGCCTATGTGATTATTAGGCCAAAGACCCTAGATGTTAAAAGGCCAACAAGCCTATAATTGTAATATGTAATCACACTCAAATTATTAATAAAAATACATCACTTCCGCATTCCAACTAAACAAAAGAGTATGGGGTGATAGAAATCCACTAGAAAGGAAAGGGGGGTTAAGAGTCTGGGAAGAGGGGCTAATCCAAGGGGGCTTAAGCCCAAGGGAATATTATAATAATATTTCCTAAAGTCTAATGATTTGATATTTTTATCATAAGTTCCTAATGATGAGGAATGTATCGCCCAAGTGGGGGAAAGTGGGGACAAGGTAGTTCCCAACATGAAAAGTGTCAAGTTGGGAACATGCAAATATAAAGTGGGAAATTATTTTAATTTCCATCATTCTAATCATTATTGCCATCATTCTCTCATCCAATCTTTCCATTGGTACTTCTCTACCATCACCATTCGTACATGTACTTGGGAGATTTCGGGAGTTGTTGGTTTCCATTAAGCCTGGGTAGTTGAGACGAATAAGTAGGTTGTCAGGCATGGGTGCATGTTGAAGTAGGTTGTCATGCTTGTGTGCATGTTGAAGAAGCAGGTTGTCAGGCCCCTGATCATTCTCTCTAGGCAGGAGAACTATTGGGATTTTTTTCCCCTGTGTGTGGGGCAATAACTACATAGCTCTGAGACTTTTTGTATGTCCTGTTTTTGAAGCCCTAGAAGGGAAGTGAGGCAGCCAAAGGATTGTTGAGAAGAGAAGGGGCACACTTCCTGGGGTGGGACAGGTTGTGGGAAACACGAGGTTGTAGGATAGTTGTAGTATTTAACACCTTGACCTAAGTGTTGTTGTTCTAGTTAGACCTTAATATGGCCTAGGAAGCATTCCCTGGTGTAGTTTCTAGCCTCAAATCGGTGGTGACTTGTTGCTGAGCGTTTATGAGAAACATAGTCTATGGTTGGGAGGAAATTTTGAGGTTTTCATGCAATTGGTGGTTTATTTAAAAGATAAGTGTCTTCTTGTGTTTCTTACTTACCATTATGTGTTTAATCAAGTTAATTATATTATGGGTTATTATATTATGATTATGCTTGAAATTTATATGTTGTTAGAAATGCATTTACGTTCATATGTAGATAATTTAGTTAATTAAATGGTATCAGAGGCATAATTGTTGAGTGGCATGCCCTGAATTGGGGTTTCCATTGTTTGAGTAGGTATAATGGGATTCTCCATGTAGCTTATATAGCCTTTTGAATATTTATGTGACATTGAGAGTGCTTCGCTAGGTGTGCGCTATGTATTTCATCAAATCATTAAAAACGAGTAGAAACCAATCTCTCCTTAGCTGAATGGAATAATCTCTTTCTAGGACCAGGCTGCAAAGTAGCTATCAACTACAAAAACATCGTTAATACTAGCATACTCTGGACCTGAAACAATCCTCCATCTCGATGCATCTAGCCGTAGCCTCCTAGATAATCAAACTCTGTTCATTTTTCTAGGTAGTTGCAACCTCCCAAAGAATACACATATATTCATTGTTTTCATCAAAGTGGGTAGCACACTCTATGTTGTGCATGGACACCAATTTTTCCTTTGTTGAAGTTGTCTTAATGGACATCAGATGATCCTTTGTTTAAGCAATTCATCTATCTATCAAGTGTCCAAGAAAACATATTCTCTAAACACGTTGTTGCATGTCTTCCCTTGCATCGTCCATGTGTTTCCATTTTCCACAATGATGAACGAAAATTGTAGTGCAACGTAGAACTTTGGGAAAGTTATTATTAAATATTGAAAAGTCAAATGGTATCTTCCTTCGATGGAAGATGGATTTGGCTCTGGTTAAGGTAATTTTCTTTCCATCTCATATTTATTAGAGAGGTTGATCTCCTGACACTTTTCCCTAACAACGCCACCAAATCCAAGCCATTATTTGGGCTAGCCACTTCACTCTCATTGGTGTTTGCGCTAGACTAGTTGCCCCTAACCTTCACCTTGGCACCTTTATGGGTGAGGCATACAACAAATTCAATGATTGAATGTGTCTTAATGAGATGAATCTATAAACAAATTTCATTTCTTAGGGTTTTGGGTGGGATGACGATGCAAACCGTGACAAATAGATAGAAAATCAATGGCTATAGTGCTCTTAATTTCACCTAATGTTGACACCTGGACTAGAGGGGATTCTTAGGTTTATTTTGGTACTGGAGCTTGCTCTCTGATTAGGGGGCACACAAAATAAAGGAGAAGCTGACCTAACCCATAATTTTGGGTTCGATGTTAATAGTAAGGTAACTAATAAACTAGCCGTGTGGTTCATTTTTGCACAACAAGCACCAATCTAGAACCAAATAAGGGAACTGTTTAAGTACACTTCGTTTCTCTCCTGGGAGGTTTTATATTAAACTGTTTATTTTCATAAAAACCCTTATAGATATAGAACTCAACATACACATACACAAAACCATTATATAACTCATTATATATTTTTAGACGATTTAGATATTTTTTTCCACTTCAATATAAATCTTTATTTGAATTTATTTTTATTTAATAAAAACACCTAAAACTATTTATTTAAAAATGATAATGGTTAAGAATGTGTGCTT
>ML778656.1:661513-674391 GCA_009831015.1 Picea engelmannii | reverse complement strand
ACAAGCCTCCTTCGAATCCCAAGGAAAGAAAATCAGTCAATGAAGAAAGGACCAGTGGTTGAATCACCAACCACCCCCATGAATGGAAACATGGGCTATCAGTCCGAAGTACCATAGGGACTTGCAGACCTGAGCTTCCTTCTGACAGAAGGAACCAGATAGGTCAACAAAAACCTTCCCAAGTAAGACGAACACACACACGGGAAAAGGCGGCACCAAACGAGGGCAGAATCTCACAAGGGAGAGGCGCGAAGCTCTCCAACGAATCACAAACAGAAGGCCGGGAGATTGATGCCGAAGAGCATTTGAGAAACCTTGCTGAGGCCACAACTGAGTGAGAAAGCTTTGAGTTTTAGAAAACATGACCCGAACAGAAGCTGAAACAGAGAGAGAACCCTCGAGAACTATGAGAATTCCCTGGTGATATCATGGCTTGGAACGGGGGTGGCCAGAGTGCTAAGAATGAATGCCTCTGAGCCTATGGTCGGGTGGAAGGAAGAACACCCACAGTTGGTTGGTTGGTGGCAACCTGTAATAGATAAGTGATTTCCTACCCTATGTAACTTAGCTGTGACTGTGTATGAATTGGTTATACTGTGCATGCTTTCAGGAATGTGAATGAATGCTTAATGGATATACTGTATCCCTTCTATTTTTGCTTGGTTGTATAATTAGGAAAGTAAGGAATTATATGGGTCAGACATGACTTGTTCTCATAAATTCTGGATTTCTGTAGCATCTTAAGTTAGAGCCATGAACTGTGATCTCGTCGACCTTAGGTGTAGCCACATGTATGACAGTTTACTCACCTTGTCGTTCTGAGTCCCTTGGAGGACGAAGTTTGTTAATCTCATGAGAGGTAGTGCCGATATGCACAGGCCCTCTGTGATCAAATAGAACCCCAGAACCCCTTGATGAATAGTTGTACTAAAGACTCTTCTAAGAGTCAAGTCGAGGAGACAGAGCGCAAATCTCTCAAGTCTTTCATAGCTGATGAAGCTCAGGAAGGATAGCGAGTTTCAAATACCGAAGGAGAGTACCCTTTCATTTTTTAGATGAACGGATGAGATCCTTTAGGGGGATCTGAGGTCTGTCACTACCGTTAGATTGGAGGAAGGAACGTAGGTGTTAATGCCTCGACCCCTTTCAGCCTTTGCAAGTAGCGAAGAAATCAGGACTGTAGATCCAAGGATCTGATGGAGCCCTATTGACCGTCGATCTTAGCCTTTGTATAGGTAGGAGAGTAGCATTTCACTGACTCACGAATTGGAGTGGTCAAGGGTAGGACCGCATGAACTCACGATTCGCGAGATCGCAACATGATCATGACCATTGGATCCAGGCCATGGGAGAACCGTGGGATCAAAACTTTCGTGGTTATCGCCTATCAGGGATTCAAAACTTGAGAGAGTTTCTTTTTTACTGTAGAATTCATGAAGTGCAGAGCACCGAGGGCTCATGCGAACATGTGGCACCTCCATTAGGTGGGGACCGCGTGGTTGACAGGTGATGGACACATGTCGCCTGGGAAAGAGTCAACCCATTGTTGACTTATCGTATCTCGGGAATTCACAAAGGAGAAGCAGGAGGGCTCACCACTCCAACTCGCGAAGTCACGAGATGCAAGTAGCACTAATATTTAGCTTAGGAAGTGGGTGACCCATTGTTGACTTATCATGGCTTGGGGTTTCGCAGGATGAAGAAGTTTCACCTTGATCGTTAAGGCCGCAAAACACAGAGAGCCGAGGTCACATGCGATGGGCGGCAGCGGCACAACTCATGAGCATAGTACAGCGGAGGAGACAAGTGGCTTGTGCGCGTCGCTTTGGCAGAGCCCACGTAATGTTGACCTCTCACGTCTCAGAATTTCGTAAAGGAGGAGCACAAGGGCTCAACACCTCAACTAGTGAAGTTGTGAGTGGCGCTAGTGTTTGGCCTAGCCTATGGTTACATGTAGTAGGTGCTAGTGAGGAAGGAGCCATACCCATATCACATCTCGAGTATCGACATTTGGAGAAAGAGGAGTCAAGAGCCTTGACTCCCAAATCGTGAGCTGCGAAAGGCGCTTGTGCTAAGGCTAGGTTGTGGTCTCTTGGAGGAGGATAAGGGAAGGGATGGTCTGTGCTAGGCCCCATAGAAGTCTCGGGAATTCTGTCCCTCGAAGAAAAAGATGAAAAATTCATTATGCCGTAGTGGGTGTGTTATAAATTGGTATCTGAGCATGGTTACAACACTTGGCTTGCTTGGGCTCATGTACGAGCCGCGTAAAGAGACATTATTATCTACATATTCTCTTTAAGAAGAAGGACCGTAGAATGAAACTGTAAATTGGGAATTTCTTTAACCCATCTATTAAAATGGTAACTACTCTTATAGGAGTAGGAATGCACTGATCAGTATTACTGATAAGACCTGAGTGTGAATAACAGAGGTGGAATGAATTGTGCTATGAAGCTGCACGAGCCAGATAAGGGACATGAATTGAGTTGTTCTGTTATAGTGTGACGATGGCTACCTACTAAAGAAGGTAGAGTCTCTTGCAATTGAGATGGCTGGTTAGGTAAGAATTTAAGATCCAAATGAAGAAATCCTTCATGATTCGGGAAATCTGGTAAGGACTGGTAGGATCCTTAGAAATTTATAATTACTGCATTATTAAAAGACTAAACCCTGAGCATATAACTCCTCACGATTGAGAGGACAGATGAAAATATATAGGGTTAGATTACCTGACCTATAATGGTTAGAATCGACAACAAGGATAATCTATTTAAGCAAGATTAAGAGGAGTCCTTTGGGACTGTTGCTAATTCCCAAGAGTGACCCTTGTTGGTTGTTCCCGTAAAGAGAGGGTAACATCCGTATGAGTTATGACTACAAGATTAGTCATGTAAGTAACTTAAAAGCTTAGAAGAGATAGTGGGGAAATTTGGTACGCCGAACATGCGTATAGAATCAAGCTTATGTTAAAGTTTGAAAACTACGAAGGTTGAATGCGGAGTATACCAGGAGGAGTAGTGGTTTTAAGTCTTGAGAGGAAACACTTAGAAAAAGTTTCTAAGTTTCGAAGAGTTGAAGCGTTCAAAGGTGAAGTGTAGAAAAATGATGTTCGAAGAAAGAACAAGTATGGAGGATTGAGCGGGAGAAATCCTTCAGAAAAGAGTTTTGAAGATTGGATAGGATTGAGAGTCAAGATCCATTCAGAAAGAACCGAAATGCTTCGAGTTATTCGATATCGGAAAAGTAGCGCACTGGTTAGTTGCGAGGAGATACTGGAATTTCGCAAAACCAAATGGCTTGGAAGAAGCAATGAGAAATTCGCAAAAAGATCATAGTCGTTGATCAAGGAGCGATCTGGACCATTGATCGTTCAGAAGAGAATTTCACAATTTCAGGAATTAGGAGTTAAGGGGTGAAGACTCCGCCTGAGTCCTGAAAGGTGGAAAGCCGGGATTTGGTCAGGACCATTGATTGCTAGAGAGATCTGGACCATGGGATCCAGGTTGCCGGACCCTCGTGGATCAGAAGTTTTGGGAAATGGTGGAGTGTTGTCCGCGGATTCGCCGAAACACGGGATCCCAATGCATGTCTAGGAGTTGACCCCAGGTACCGAGAGAAGGGTCATGTGAATCAAAGAGCCGAGAAAACCTTAGCTTCAGTCTTTCGGGTTTTCATATTTCGGGGATCTAAGAACCAGAGTTCCTTGCAACATGAATCCCGAAATCGCGAAATGTGAAGTGCCTTTTAGTTCAGATCATGGTCACCGCGGGTGGTCACGTGAGGAGAAGGTGTGAGCTAGTACAATGAATACACATGAGTTGAATGCAGTGTGAAGCTTCATAATAGGAAGCTTGATATTAATACTAGTAAGGTATGAATGATACTAAATGTGCAAAGTAATGCACACATATGATGTAAGAGTATAGTTATAAGAACGATATGGTTTTTCCCGATGAGCGAAATATAAAGCAAGTATTGCTTTTGCCAAGATTGAAGGAATACTATGGAGGCATAGCTGAATCCATTCTGGAGAGTCATGAAAGTTCTGTTCTAAATAATAGCCTGAGGGGAATGTATTCCATTTCCTTAGGAAGTGCTAATATAATTAGATGAAAGAGTAAATGAGCAAAGATGCGCTCTTGTCATAATAAGAGACAAATGATTACGCCTTTGAGCATCACATGAGAATGATTGTGAATGAATCTGAATTGACTAATCTTAATAGTAAAGATGCATGTTTATATTTCTTAAGAGGAATATTAAAAAAAAAAACAAAAAAAAAACCAAAACTAACTCAAGGCTTAGGGCATCACAAATAGTGATGGATATGCAACAAGTTGCATGCCGAAGGAGTTCCTGGTGGAGGAACTGTGTAAGGACTTTGTCAAAAGGACAGAGTCACAACCCTAATAATTGTTGAAGGTTGGACAATGGGCTGCAAGGCCTATCCATATATATAAGAATCCTGGATTACATTTTGAAAGAATCATGTAATTAATAGAAGACTAACAACTCAGAAAAAGAGCAGTTGTGGAAACCAGTATAGTTGGTAAGAGGCAAGTAAATCTCCTCAGTATGATTAAATGAATAAACAAGTACGTTTAACTGATGAGGCTTGGTTGAAGCTATGATTAAGAAAAGGTAGTGAGACCTTAGAGATAACTCGACTGGGCTGAAAATCCCCAGGCGATGTAGAAAGAATTTGAAGAAGGGGAGAGCCCTCAATTCTTTCCTTGCTGTGCATTACGTTTTCTATGGGATGAGAAAGCTAGTACATTGATGAACGGAAAGTTCTTGACACCCTAAGTAATAAGGATTGTATTTCCGAAGATACAATCGAAATTTGTTTGTGTTGCACTTATGGAAACATTTGAGGATGTTTATGAGTTCGAACGTTATGATACATGCATTCGGTTTAATATTACGACTAATGTAATTGTGGCTATGATGATGCATGTTGTGTATAGAAATGAATTGGAGCTATTGAGGAAGACAGTTGCCAACGATGAGCAACCTCAATCAAAGGATGACTATGAGAAGGTTCTTGGAACGATTATTGAAGGGACTTTAAAAGTCCCCATGGAGCACCACTGATGGGATAATATCAGAGAGAGAGTGCTAACAGCCAAGAACCGGTATAAAGATATTTGTGCCTATGTGTCACAAGGTATGAAGGGATTTGGTAGGAACCCCTTTTGAAATGTTTTATTGTCTTAGTGTTATTCATAAACTTGAAAGGTAGTTGTATGCCTTGGATACCCAAGTAAGGTATGACTCAGGACGAAGAACTTGAATAATGGAGGTATGAACCTATGGTAGTAAACACTGTTTATAACCATTGGAAGAATTCATGAATTGATATGTCATGAATGCATTGACAATCAAGGAATGCGTAAAGGCATTCATGTGAAAATTTTGAGTTCATGTGTATTGATTTGGGATCGTGATCGACTTATAGCAGGCAGTATGGTCCTACTGTAAGAATGAAAGAAAACGAATAAACCATATGAGGAAAAGGCTAGTTAACTTCCAACACCCCATGGCCAAGAACCGGTCATAAAGTGTGACGAACTTGAAAAACAATGCAAGAATGTATTGGGTATGAATGTGGCCATGGATATTGGCACAATTGTTAAAACCCTTTCTAAATGTTGAACTACGTTTTGAAAATTTTGGTATGTTGAGGTGAAACTAACAATTGTTTGGCTGTGTAAAGAATGAATTGCAGGAAGCAAAGGGGTCTTGGATATGGTAGTGTTGTAAGTCCATAAGGAAGATAGATTTCCTACTGAGCCAAACTGCAAGGGATGGTATTTCCCTTTTTGAGAAAGTAATTTAATTGTTAAGTATGCACGATTCTGAAAATTGTTGTGACGATGTTGTAAAGGTGCAATAAAATGTATATGCATGGAAAATATAACAAGTTGTTTGGCCGATTGAAGTGGAAAGTGTAGGAAGCAAAGGGGTCTTGGATACGGCGGCATTGTAAGCCCATAAGGAAGGCCAATTGCCTGCTGAGCCAAACCGTTATGGGAAGGAAATTCCAATAATTATGAATCTGGTTCCTGTGCAGAACAAATATGAAAACAAGTCGCGAGATTGGAAAATCCGTGGGTGACAGATTTGCAATAAAATTCTGAAAGGTAAAATTTATAATGATGTCTCATGATTTTTATATACCTGTGATATAGGTGGGAAGAAAAGACATGTCCAGAAAGGAATAGATGAAGGCTGTCAAAGCTGAAGATGATGAAAAAGGGCTACTGCTGAGCCATGAGAACCCCGTGATAAGTCATGATCACCTGAAATAAATTATGTTGAGGTAACACAAGCCGAAGGGATGCCTCGGTAGAGCAAGTTTGAGGGACGCCTCGACTGTAAGACTCAATAGAGTCTCTAAAATTTTCCTGTGCAAGAAAACCTCAGTAGGGAAAGATGGATCGCCCGAGGGACTGTATAACAGTGAAGGGGATGACTGAGCCTAGGCCTGGAGGATGAGTGACCGCAAGGAAGAGGAGCTCTTATTAATTCTTGTAAACTATTGGGATCATGCACACAATGGGTAGTTTCCCGTGTGGAAAAAAACCTTGGAAAGGAAAATGAAATCATGATATCTCTTGTGAACTATTGAATTGGAACCATGCACCCAATGGGTACGTCAAGGAAAGTGATGAGCATGGATAACAAAACTACCATGTGGATACAGATCCACAAACTGCACAAATAAGTACTATGCTGGAATATGAAAATTTTCCTTTTTGAATTTTTAACAACAGTAAGATGTTTTCGCACAAAATTATGGTTAATATGCTTGTGTCCAAGAATTATTGAAGGCAGATGATGAAGACTCAGATCGCGAAAAAGGACCTGACCGAGGATGAAGGTCAAGACTTCTGAAGTGGCTGAATGAGAAAGACATGACAGGTGTTTTTGAGAAAGAACACCGAGGACGATGTTCCTTTAAGGGGGATGGAATTGTAACACCTTGTTTCCCCCAATTTGTAATTAATCATAAAGTAGGAATTACCATGCTAATGCATGAGGAAAGGTAAATGTATTATTGTTTGAGTTGCCAATAACTGACTGTGGGGGTGAAGCCTTGAAAGTATTGGCCATGATATCACTAGAGGAAGAATGTGAAAACTATAAGAGAGGGTTCATGTATCAAATATTCCCAAATCTCCCTTGATAAGGATGACAAGCCTCCTTCAAATCCCAAGGAAAGAAAATCGGTAAATGACAAAAGGACCAGTGGTTGAATCACCAACCACCCCCATGAATGGAAACATGGGCTGTCAGTCCGAAGTACCATAGGGACTTTCAGACCTGAGCTTCCTTATGACAAAAGGAACCAGATAGGTTGGAAAAAACCTTCCCAAGTAAGAGGGACACACACATGGGAAAAGGTGGCACCAGATGAGGGTAGAAGCTCACAAGGGAGAGGTGTGAAGCTCTCCAACGAATCACGAATAGAAGGTCGTGATCTTGATGCTGAAGAGAATCTAAGAAACCTCACTGAGGCTACAACCGAGTGAGAAAGCTCCGAGTTGCAGAAAATAGGACTCAAACAGAAGCTGAAATAGAGAGAGAACCCTTGAGAACTGTGAGAATTCCTTGGTGATATCATGGCTTGGCACGGGGGTGGCCAGAGTGCTAAGAATGAATAACTATGAGCCTATGGTTGGGTGGAAGGATGAACACCCATAGTTAGTTGGTTGGTGACAACCTGTAATAGATAAGTATTTCCTACCCTGTGTAACTTAGCTGTGACTGTGTATGAATTGGTTATACTGTGCATGCTTTCAGGAATGTGAATGAATGCTTAATGGATATACTGTATCCCTTCTATTTTTGCTTGGTTGTATAATTAGGAAAGTAAGGAATTATATGGGTCAGACATGACTTGTTCTCATAAATTCTGGATTTCTGTAGCATCTTAAGTTAGAGCCATGAACTGTGATCTCGTCGACCTTAGGTGTAGCCACATGTATGACAGTTTACTCACCTTGTTGTTCTGAGTCCCTTGGAGGACGAAGTTTGTTAATCTCATGAGAGGTAGTGCCGATATGCACAGGCCCTCTGTGATAAAATAGAACCCCAGAACCCCTTGATGAATAGTTGTACTGAAGACTCTTTTAAGAGTCAAGTTGAGGAGACAAAGCGCAAAGCTCTCAAGTCTTTCATAGCTGACAAAGCTTAGGAAGGATAGCGAGTTTCAAATACTGAAGGAGAGTACACTTTCATTTGTTAGATGAACGGACGAGATCCTTTTGGGGGATCTGAGTCCTGTCATGATCGTTATATTGGAGGAAGGAACGTAGGTGTTAATGACTCAACCCCTTTCAGCCTTCGCAAGTAGCAAAGGAATCGGGACCGTAGATCTAAGGATCTGACAAAGCCCTATTGACCATCGATCTTAGCCTTTGTATAGGCAGGAGAGTAGAATTTCACTGACTCGCGACTTGAAATGGTCAAGGGTAGGACCGCATGAACTCACGATTCATGAGATCACGACGTGATCGTGATCGTTGGATCCAGGCCACGGGAGAACAGTGGGATCAAAATTTTCGTGGTTATCGCCTATCGGGGATTAAGAACTTGAGAGAGTTTCTTTTCGACTATAGAAGACGCGAAGTGCAGAGCACCAAGGGCTCAAGCGAACACATGGAACCTCTGTTAGTTGGGGACCGCGTGGTTGACAGGTGATGGACACATGTCTCCTGGGAAAGAGTCAACCCATTGTTGACTTATCATATCTCGAGAATTAGCGAAGGAGGAGCACGAGGGCTCAACACTCCAACTCGTGAAGTCATGAGATAGGAGTAGTGCTAGTATTTAGATTAGGAAGCGGGTGACCCATTGTTGACTTATCATGGCTCGGGGTTTCGCAGGATGAAGAAGTTGCACCCTGATCATTAAGGCCGTGAAAAGCCGAGAGCTAAGGTCACATGCGACGGGCGACAACAACACAACTCGTGAGTAGAGTACAGTGGAGGAGACAAGTGGCGTGTGCGTGTCGCTTTGGCAGAGCCCACGTAACGTTGACCTCTCACGTCTTGGGATTCCGCAAAGGAGGAGCACGAGGGCTCAACAACTCAACTAGCGAAGTTACGAGTGGCGCTAGTGTTTGGCATAGCCTATGGTTACATGTAGTAGGCGCTAGTGAGGAAGGAGCCATACCCATATTGCATCTTGGGTATCGACATTTGGAGAAAGAGGAGTCGAGAGCCTTGACTCCCAACTCGCGAGCTGCGAAAGGTGCTTGCGCTAAGGCTAGGTTTTGGTCACTTGGAGGAGGATAAGGGAAGGGATGGTCTACGCTAGGCCCCATAGAAGTCTCGGGAATTCTGTCCCTCGAAGAAAAAGTCAAAAAATTCATTATGTCGTAGTGGGTGTGTTACAATGTAAAAGGGATATCATTCTTCATCATATTGTACTCTCTGCAATCTAAACCACACAATTCACAATGAAACTTGTTACAGGCATATATATCACAATGATACTTGTTAGAGGAATATAGATCACATGAATACTTGTAGTATTCACATGATATTTCACTTGAACCATGTCCATAATTAGAAATTGATAACAAGAAGACTTGTAAAATATTTTTACATCTAGACGTCTGGTTGTGTACTGTGAATTTGTTCCCTATCATTTGGTCCGATCCACCATATTGTAATAATTTTTTAAATTACAAATCCTTGTAACAATAATTCCTTATAAAAAGGTAATTGTATTGCTCTAATAACTAGATTTTACATTGGGAATCTTAGGCTTCCTGTCCTCATTTCAAGCTCTATGACGATGTGCTTGCTAGAAACATATTTTCTCTACCAATTGTGTGAGGGATTTACTGTCCTTTGTAGCTCCCCTTTTCACTAGTATTACTCACACTAAAAGGTTTAGTGTGAATGATTTCTAGAAAACTCACAATTCCATTTATAATACTTAGTAGAGAATCCTAATTTTTTGTGAATAGATTTTATATATTTATCAAAAATGGTATAAAACTTAGTAGTAGAAAATTTATATTATTTTTATATATTTTCAATAATATAAAAAGGTTAAAAAAAAAGAAAATTGGAGGGCTCTGCGGCTAGGGTTTCTCTAGCCGCATCCCTGATCGCAGGTGTCTGTGTGCTCGTGGTGCTCCTATTCCATCCACTGCATCTCCCATGGTCCTTTCCCTTCGTGGGTTTGGTTGATAGTGGGAGATTCCTTTTTGTTGGTGACCACGTTCACATTGTACGGATCTGTTTCTTCTTTGTTTATTATGATGTTTTTCTTGGTGTTCACGTTCTCCCATGTGCGGATATGAGATTCTAATATTTTCTGGTGTGTGGATTTTGGATGTGGGTGCATTGTCCATGATCCGGTGCCTTGCGGTGGTTTTTTCTCTTGTTTTTGCTCAATTTTTGGTCCTTTGATGTATGATCTGTCATTTGTGGGGTTCCGATCTTTTGTTGTTGCAACCATTTGCACCCACAAAGGTATTTTTGATGTTATTTGTGGTTGGATCTATCCGACCCATCCCTATTGGTTCTTTTAGGGCTTGATGCAATGTCAGAGTTTTCCCGAAGGCCTTGGTGGCTAGGGGTTCTCTGCGCTCCTCTGATGCTCTGGTTTTTTTGAGTGGATGCTATGGTTGCAGCTTCTTTTCGATGTTTTGGGTCAAATGCTTGAGGTCCTTTATTTTTGGGTGTGCAGTGTTAATTTGAATGCCTCGACCATTGCTTTGAGGTCCTCTTAGGGCGTGCAATTTCTGGTCTCTTCTCTTTCATGGTTGTAAGACTCCTTTTGTCCCTTCGGTTCTGGATCCTGAGGGTTTTGTTTTCTGCTCTGGTCTAGTCAGTCCAAGGTTTCTTTTGCTCTACCTCTCTAGCTTTCTTGGATGAGTTTTGTGGCTATCTTTCCTGTATATTTCAATTGTACTTGGGCTGCTTTTAGAGGGCCATTTTTGTTGCATATTTCTTTCTCTTGGGTTGAATTGTTTTTTAGACTAAATGCATTCTTTCTACACGCATTATTCAGAATGTAATTTTTATTTCTTTTAACAAAATTTATGTTTTTTTTCATTTGAAAAAAAAAACCTTAAAAAATAAAAATTTCAAACTAACTATATAAAAAAGTATGCTAATAAGTAAATAAATGTATTTTTTTTTCAAATTTAATAAAATTTTTGTAAAGAGTTATAATCCATTTAATGAGGGGAACTTTAACCATAAAACTTTGTTCTTGGGAGTTTGATCTCATTTTAAGGCAACCTAGATTGGCGAGGCAAAGTTCTACCAAATCCTCTCATTTTTTTCAAATTTACACAATCTAGATCTTAAAAAGGATTAAAATAGTAGAAGACAAAGTTCCCATCAATTAAATGGAACTAAATTTCTATTGGATTTGGAAAATAATTTCAATAAAAAAAGGTTAAGTTTGTCCACTAATCTTACTCCCACAATAACACGTTAATAACTTAAACAAATACATGATAAATTGAATTTAACACCCAAACAAATATGCCACACCAAAATTCATAAATCCTATTCAAACATTAAGACATCAACACTTTCTCACCATGAACGTTTCCACCATTATATATTGATCAACTCTTAAATAAACATAATGAATATACAAATATTTGGTGAGTTGATAGAATTGTGTGATTTGAATATTTGCATTATTGTACAAATGATATTCTAACACAGCTTAAATTAAATTAAATTATAATCTAAATCAACAATTTTATCTTAGTCAACACAATTTTTTTTCATTAATTACCATTCCATATATTTTTCATATTCACTTATGTGAAAGGGATAATTTTTCTTATAATATATTGGTGCTTAAGGGGACTTTGTTCCTTCAATATACTACAAATAATGCCCACTTCAAGTGGTCTCCATTAAGTGTGTTTGTTGGATAATCAAGTCTAAATTGGAAGAAAGTAAGACGATGGATTCTTCAGAACAATGAGAGAGTGTGCTAGAATCATAAAATTATTTTCATGTTTCAAACATTTATGTTTTGTGCTAGGATTTTTCATTGTCCCCTTCTTCATCCAAGCCATTTACTTTCTTGGATGAAGAAGGGAATTTGAGAACGGTTCAAGTTGTTCCAAGGGCAGTAAGTATCAGAGAAGTTTCAACCTTGCAGTTGAAGAAAAACTTCAAGAAAGGATTCCAAATTTATGCAGCTCATATGGAAGAGACATATAAATATAAAGTGTAAGCATTGAAGACTATGCAGTCCTAAAGGAATTTGAGGATGTATTTAAAGAGATAAAGGGGTTTCCACCGAAAATAGATATTGATTTCTCTATTAATTTGATGTCTGGAGCATCCCCAATATCTATGACTCATTATAGGATGAGTACTCCAGAGTTGAAGGAGTTACAATTGCAACTTGAGGAGATTTTGAATAAGGGGTATATACACCTAGGTGTGTCACCTTGGGGTTCCCCAGTGCTATTTGTCAAAATAATTATGGTACCTTAAGGTTATGCATTGACTTCAGACAACTGAATCAAGTGACTATGAAGAACAAGTATCCTTTGCTAAGGATAGATGATATTTTATTAGCTGAAGGATGCAAATATATTCTCCAATATTGACCTCAGATCAGACTATCATCAGGTGAGAATTAAATAAAAATACATCAGCAAGACAACCTTCAAAACAAGGTATGACCATCACAAGTTTATAGTGGTGCCATTTGGGTTGTCAAATGCACTAGTTGTCTTCATGTGTTTGATGAATGGTATTTTCAGAATTTACTTGGATAACTTTGTTAATGTCTTCCTAGATGACATACTTATTTACTCCAAGTCTGAAGAAGAGAATGAACAACACTTGAGGATGGTGCTACAAGTATTGAGGGAG
>ML778656.1:624991-642482 GCA_009831015.1 Picea engelmannii | reverse complement strand
ATATTTCTTAGGTCAATACAAAATTCACATCCTCTAACTACAAAATCCATACAAAACAATAATTGTTTTCCAAGCTCATATTTCTTCATGTTGGCTTGCAATTAATTGTGGGTTAATATGGCATTACCATATTACAATGTAATTTGGTAATCCCATATTACATTGTAATATGGCATTACCATATTACAATGTAATATGGTAATGCCATATTACATTGTAATATGGCATTACCATATTACATTGTAATATGGCATTACCATATTACATTGTAATATGGTATACCATATTACAATGTCATATGGTAATACCATATCTCGTGTAAAAAAAAAAATTGAAGCTTAATGCCATCGTCGCAATATCAACGATAGTCCGTCAGAAAAAAATTGCATTTTGACCATCGTGGCAATAGCGATGAACTTTCGTCGCAAGTTGCCACAGGTTTTCGTCGCACATACAACATATTTGTCATAACTTTGGTCTTGATGAATCAATTTCGTCGCTATTGCCACGGGTATTTTTCGCAAGTTTCCATGGTTTTTCGTTGCACATACAACATCTGCGTCGTAAGTTTTTGACTTGTCATAAATTTTCATCGCAATTGTGACGAAATTTCATCCTAATTGCCACAGTTGTTCGTTGTACTTGCAACAAGGTTTCGTCGTAATTGCGACGATGCATAGGGTTGACCGAACTTGAAGGTGGTGACACATGGAGATCTGATTTTTTTGATGTTTCCACACACACCTGGATTGTCGATAGAGTGATGAAATTATTTTGACGAAAAAAAAACTCGGCTTTTGTGGAAATTGCAACGGATAAGTGTGGCAATATCAACGAAAAACCGTCACAAATTTGGTCATATGTACTAGTGTGAGATTTGAATGGATTATTGATTGTGAAATATTTTTTAAGAACTTGAAGGACTTATTGAAAAATGAGCCAATCTTAAGGATTGTTGATCCAAATGAAAATTTTGTTGTGTGCACCAATACATCCAAGGAAGGAATTGGTGGATTCCTTATTCAAAATGGGCATGTGATATGCTACGAGTCCAAAAATTTAAAAGATCATGAGAGACACTATGTCACTCATGATTTGGAATTGGCATCCATAGTGCATGCCTTGAATGTGTGGAGGCACTATCTCATGAGAAAACGATTTGAGCTGAGGATAGACCATAGTGATTTGAAATATTTATTTGGACAACCAACTTTGAATGCCACAAAAAGTAGGTGGCTAGACCTTCTTGGTGAATATGAATTTGACATAAATCATATTAAAGGCAAGGAGAACAAGGTAGCTTATGCACTCAGTATGAGGGTGCATGAGATGCATGCTACAACCATTACCATGTATAAATCTGATTTGAAAGATAAATTTTGGAAGATGCAAAATCAAACCAACATTACATGGAAACAAAGAAAAAATTATTGCAAGGTAATTTACAACAGAAAATTGAAGCTTATGAGCTAAGGAAGGACGGTATCCTCATGTACATGGGCAAAGTTTATGTTCCTAATTTTAAGGAATTGAAAAATATGGTTCTAAGAGAAATGCATAATGTGCCTTATGTTGGGCACTCAGGTTACCAAAAGACAATTGCAGATGTCAAGAGCCAATATTTTTGTCTAGGTATGAAGAAAGAGGTGGTTGATTATATAGCGAGATGCCTAGAATGTAAAAATTTCAAGGATGAGAAAAAACATCCAACTGGTTTGCTACATCCATTGCCAATTCCAAAATGGAAATGGGAAGTGGTGACAATTGATTTCATCACCAAGCTGCCCATAATAGTGAAGCAACATGATTCCAACATGGTGGTGGTGGATAAGCTCATTAAAGCTACTAATTTTATTCCAGCAAAGCTAACTCAAAAGGTAGATAACATTGAAAATATTTATATGAGGTAAATTTCCATGCTTCATGGTGTGCTTAAGACAATTGTTTCTGACAGAGATCCCAAGTTCACATCAAAATTTTGAAAGGGATTATTTAAAGGATTTGGGACAAATGTAAATTTTAGTACAACATATCATTTGGAATTATATGGGAAAACAAAGAGGGTCAATCAATTGATTGAATATATGCTAAGGATGTATGTTATGGATAAACCATGAAAATGGGAAGATTACATACACTTGGTAGTTTTTTCTTATAATAATGGGTATCATGTGTAACATCCCCGACCCTCCAGAGACCGAGTAATGCCACTACTGTAGAATATACACTTATATATAAATGACATGTATTTTAATGAATTAAAATACTTAACACAGAGTAATCACAGAATTACTGCTACCATATACAATCAATGAAAACTAACATTAATTCATATACACAATGGAATACATGATAATCATTCATCACAAAACATGCATAAAATACATAATTAATCACATAAATGATACATATCTTTTATCTGGAGTGAATCCACCAACTGCGTGCAGACCTTCCACAAACCTCTTGGCCTTAGACTACGTTTCTCATCACTCTTAGCAGTAGGTCACCCCGAGCTAGGACTATACTCCATCGGGAAAGGGAATTCTAGGTTTGGAAAGGACAAGGAAGTTTCACAAAGCAACAGGAAGGATCTTTTATCCCAAGAGCCACTTATGCCCACAACACACAGACCCTCATTCCGCACACACCTGCTCCACCCCAAGAGAGTACACCTTCACTACTAAAAGTCCATCAGCCAGTACACCTCCCTTACCTTGGGCTTCAGCAACAGGCTGGACCGGAAGTATCAGAGTACTATGGTTGCTACAGGACTCCCTTCCAGGAGAACTCACTTCTTAGAAGACTCTCTCACCTGGGAGAGATGCTCACAGGTCTGATAACCAGTCTTCGACTCAGCTACAGTCGGGTACAGTTGACAGCAACAACAATAGTTAATGACAATAGGGAAAACCACGTATGGACACCAGAACAGGAAACAACCTAACTCTAAGTCTCAAAACAGCTTAGGTGACTGCAATTGCATCGAGCTTCACAGGAAATAACACAAGACAACTTCCTTGCTCTCATTTCATAAATGTGTGTAGGTAGGAAGAGGTCAGACGCAGAGACAAGAACAACGAATCAAGAAAATGACAGGACGACAACCTTCCCATGAGGGTCTCCTTCACTGTGCGCCCATATGCAGATACAGACACATAAAAAAATTGGGTTCACGTGTAGGATGGGGGAATGGAAGAATGACTCGGCCCCATGATGGCAGAATGACTCTTGAACCCCCCAACATGAGATGATGCTTCAGCTTTGGCTGCATGAGCCCAGGTCGACACTTGTCTTCGTGGAACTGCATGGGATCCATTAAGCCCACGTCCCACTTTCCAGGAACTTGCGATAAAAAATATATAATGTTCACTTTAGTCTTTGGAAAATAATATTAAAATATTATTCCTCTAGAGGTAATCCCCCTAGCTTAGCCCCCCTTCCTTACCCTACGTAGTGAAGCTTATTCCCCCATAACTCTTCTTCGTGGAGGGTCTACACGCAAAAATGTTTTTATTTTTATTAATGATCTGCATAATTACATATACAAACAAAATATCAGGATCCTGGCCTTGGCATTTGGCTCACCAGCCTAATAAACACATAAGTCTTTCAACTTACAACCACTTGGCTCACCAACCTATAAGAAAAATTACAATTCAAAAGGGGCTCGGCCTTGGGGTATTACATCATGCATATTTGAAGATGAGCCCATGTGAAGCATTATATGGCAGAAAGTGAAATACACCAATGAGTTGGGACAACCGAATAGACAGAGCAGTGGTTGGGCCAGAGTTTCTTAGGGAAATGGAAGAATAAATGGTGAAAATAAGGCAAAATTTAAAGGCTGCATAAGACAAGAAGAAAGGTTATGCAGATAAGGACATAATTCAACGAAAATTTAAAGTGGGTGACAATGTGTTCTTAAAAGTGAAAGCCAAGAGGAGTTCCTTGAAGTTGGGAAATTGTTCAAAGCTTGCATCAAGATATTGTGGACCCTTTGAATTCCTTGAGAGGATTGGTCTTGTGCATCCATTCTTGCACTACCTAGATCCATGTGCATTCATAATGTGTTACATTTGTCTTTTCTTAAAAAGTATGTACCTAATGGTAATCACATAATTGATTGGAATGTGATTTAGGTGGAGAAAGAATGAGACTTCTGAGTTTAGATGGTGTGCATATTGGACCAGAAAGTCAAGCTACTCTAGAATTGAGCAATAAGAATGGTAAAGGTCCAGTGGACCTATTACAGTCCTAAACATGAAACCTGGGAACAAGAAGATGCCATGTGGGAGGAGTACCAACATATTTTTGAAGATTTTGGGTTGTACATGTGTATATACTGCATTGAGGACAATGCATAAATAAGTGGGAGGGGAATGTAATACCCCTAGGCCAAACCCAAATTATAAATGTACATATAGGTTGGTGATCCAGAATATTTTGGGCCATAGTACCATTGTATATATATATTGAGGCTAGAGTGCCTGTGTTATTCTTAGGCCGAAGATCCTAGATGCTAAAAGGCCAATGAGCCTATCATTGAAATGTGTAATCACACTCAACTTATTAATAAAAATACATCATTGTTGTATTCCAACCAAAAAAAAAATTATGGGGGGAAAGAACTCCAATAGAAGGGAAAGGGGGGCTAAGAGTCTAGGAAGAGGGGCTAAGCCAAGGGGGCTTAAGCCCAAGGGAATATTATATTAATACTTAATAAATTATAATTATATGATATTTTTATCCTAAGTTCCTAATGATTAGGAACGTATCACACAAGTGGGGGGAAGTGGGGACAAGGTAGTTCCCAACATGACAAGTGTCAAGTTGGGAAGATGCAATTATAAAGTGGTAAATTAGTGTAATTTCCATCATTCTAATCATTATTACCATCATTCTCTCATTATTCTCTCATCCAATCTTGCCATTGGTACCTTTCTACCATCACTATTAATACCTGTACTTGGGATATTTTGGGAGATATTGGTATCTAGTAAACCTAGGTAGTTGAGATGAAGAAGCAAGTTGTCAGTCCTATGTGCATGTTGAAGAAGTAGGTTTTCATGCCTGTATGCATATTGAAGAAGTGGCTTGTTAGGCCCGTGAATATTCTCTCTGGGTGGGAGAACATTTGGGAATTGTTTTCCCTCTGTGTTGGGCAAGATCTATAGAGCTCTGAGACTTTCTATCCAGCCTCTTGCGAAGGCCCTAGAAGGGAAGTGTGGCAGTCGAAGGACTATTGAGAAAAGAAGGGGCACACTTCTTGGGGTGGGACACATGGTAAATGATAGGTTGTAGACTAGTTTCAATAGTTGGCACCTTTACCTGAGTGTTGTTGTGTTGGTTATACCTTAGTCTGGCTTAGGAAGCCTTCCTTGGTGTAGTTTAAAACTTCAGAACGGGGGTAACCTATTGTTGAGAGTTTATGAGAAACATGCTCTATGGTTGGGAGGAAACTCCGAGGTCTGCAATCAGTTGGTGGTTTATTTAAAAGATAAGCGTATTCTTGTGTTTATTATTTATCACTGTGCGTTCAATTAAGTTAATTATGTTATGGGTTATTATATTATGATTATGATTGAAATTTCTATGTTGTTAGAAATGCATTTATGTTCATATGAAGAGAATTTAGTTAATTAAATGATATGAGAGGTAGAATTATTGAGTGCCATGACCAAGCTTGGGGATGGGGATGCTACATATTTGAGTGTAAGAGAATCATGTATGAACGTTAACGAGGCATCCCGAGGAAGAAAGAAAGTAAAGAGATTGTCAGGTCCTGTCCTGCTCCCTCTCTTGTGGTAACTGGTTCTAGTTTGTCTTCAACAATCGTTGTTTTTTATATTGTTGGGGATACTCCAACAGATGGTTCATCTTTATCAACTACTAGTTTTGGATCAACCGGTTCAACTATTGGTTTCACTGCTAGGTCAATTGGTGAAACAACTACATCTTAAACCAATTTGGCTACTTCATATGATCCTTTCTTTGGTGCTTCTACTTCAAATGTTGAAATCATTGTTGTTGAAATATAATATAATAGTCTTTGTCTCTACTGCCTTTTCTGCTATTGGTGCTCCTAGTTGTGCCTTCCCTGCTGCCAAAACTAGTATTGGTAGGGGTTTCCATTGTTTGAGTAGGGATGATGGGATTCTCCATATTACTTGACTGATTAGTTGATCAATGTACCTAATCTTACCCATGTTCATTTCTTGCTTTAGTATCAATCTGGGCTTACCTGTAAATCCATCTGATATCATATCATAGTTGATTTGCGTTCCTTTTCTAGTGTTCTCCTCGATTACAGCCACTTTGGCAGTGAGAAATGAATATCGTATTGTTTCTCCTTCATGTTTTGTCCACAAGTGTACCCACTCACTCTGATATGGTATTTCTTCAAGAAACTTATTGCTCATCGATATGTGGGTTGGTCCCATTTTTGCACTATCCATCCATCATTTCCTCAAGTAGCTTAGAGAGCCTTGTGAATATTTTTGTGACTTTGAGAGTGTTTCGTTGGGTGTGTGCTAGGTATTTCATCAAATCATTAACACTGAGAAAACATTGATCTCTCCTTAGCTGATAGGAAGAATTGATTTCTATGCCCAGGCTACAAAGTAGTTGTCAACTACAAAAACATTTGAACACTAGCATAATATGGACTTGCAACAATCCTCCATTCTTATGCAACTAGTCATAGTGTCCAAAAGAATCAAACTATGTTCATTGTTCTAGCTAGTCGCAGCCTCCCAAAGAATCAAACTCTATTCATTGTTCTAGCTAGTTCCAACCTCCCAAAGAATCAAACTCTATTCGATGTTCTCATCAAAGTGGGTAGCACACTCTATGTTGTGCATGGACATCAATTTTTCCTTTGTTGAAGTCGTCTTCATGGACATCAATCGATCCTTTGTTGAAGCCATTCATTTGTCCAAGAAAACATATGCTCTAAACACGTTGTTTCCCATCTTTCCTTGCACTGTCCAAGTGTTGCCATTTTCCACATCGATGAATGACAATTGTAGTGCAACGTAGAACATTGGGAAAGTTGTTATTAAATATTGAAAAGTCACATGGTATATTCCTTCAATGGAAGATGGATTTGACTCGGGTCAAGATACTTTTCTTTCCATCTCCTATTTATTAGAGAGGTTGATCTCCCGACACATTTTCCTAACAACAACACCAAATCAAAGCCATTATCTGGGCCAACCACTTCACTCTCGTTGGTGTTTGCGCTAGCCGAGTTTCCCCTAACCTTCACCTTGAAATTTTTATGGGTGAGGCATACAACAACTTCAATGATTGAATGTGTCTTAATGAGCCAAATCTATAAATAGATTTTATGTCTTAAGTTTACAGGTGGGATGACGATGCAAACTATGATGAATGGATAGAAAATCGATGACTATAGTGCTCCTAATTCCACCTAATGTTGACACCTGGACCAAGGGGGATTCTTAGGTATAATCTAGCACCCGAGCCTGCTCTTCGATCAGAGAGAACACAAAATAAAAGGAAAACTGACCTAACCCATAAGTTCAGGTTTGGTGTTATTAATAAGATAACTAATAAACTACATGTGTGGTTAATGTTTTCACACATACATACACATATAACTCAACATGCAACATACACATATACAAAACCATTATATATTTTTAGATGATTTAAATTTTTTTTGCACTTCAATATAATTATTTGTTTTAATTTTCTTTATCTGAATTTATTTTTATTTAATAAAAACTTTTACACCTAAAACTATTTATTTAAGAACGAATCTTTGTTTATTTAATAAAACTTTCCTCTCTCTTTATTTATATATATAGATAAACTATTTTTTTAATAAAATTATATATACAACTTTTCATATACATATACCTTTTTATATTATATATACAACCTTATAGTTTGATATATTTGGAGATCCTAAACAAATGTCGTAAAAGGGTGGTCATTCTTAATCATATTATACTCTCTACAATCTAAATGATACTTGTTATAGGAATATAGATCACAATGATACTTGTTAGAGGCATATAGATCAAATGATACTTGTATTATTCACATGTGATTTCTCTTATGCTCAACCATGTTCATAATCACAAACTAATAATAAGAAAACTTTTAAATCTTTTTACATGTAGACGTGTGGTTGTACTGTGAATTTGTTCCCTATCATATGATCTGTTGTGCTCCACCATATTGTAATAATCTTTTAAATTACAAGTCCTTGTAAGTATAATTCCTTATAAAAAGGTAATTGTATTTGTCTAGTAACTAACGTCGGACATCTTAGGCTTCATGTCCTCGTTTTATATTTTACGTCGGTATTTTAGGCTTCATGTCCTCGTTTCAAGTTTTATGATGACCTTTTTGGTGGAAACAATTTTCCCTTTGTAGATTTGGAAATAATGGAGTAAGAGTCAGTTATAAGCGTCAGTTGTAAGTGTTAGTTGAAAGAGTCAGTAGTGTAAGTAGAGTCAAGTTATCTATGGTTTGATGTAACCGACTAAGTAGAGTAGTTTCCTATATAATGATGTAATCAATCTTCATTGAATAATATAGAAGTGAGTGTAGACTCACCTGTGTGTGTTGTTTTCTAATATTTTAACTTGTTATCAAAGCCACGGAAGTGAAGTGTGGAAATTTCTAGAAGTTCGCAGGTCCCTCCTCTTGAAGAGTGTGGCGGCATACTACTGAAAGTTTTTCGCATTTGAAAGACCTCAGATTTCCACAGTCGAGTTGTGTATTATAGTGTGGAAAGCTTTAAAGATTTCCGCACCCAAATAACTCGTGAGGTGCGGACTCCCCCAGTCTAAGGTGCGTAAGGTGCGGACTGCCCCATCATTGTTGCATGCCATTGAAGGTTGAGGCAAAGCGTGAGGCCGATCCACCATTTGAAAAATTTGCATGATCTTTGAGCATGGATTTGGTATGTGCGCAAAGTTTGCATGCGTGAGCTCATGGAGGTAGTTTTCATGCGTGAGCTCGTGGAGGTAGCTTGCAGGCATGGAGTTTGAATGTGTTCTTAAGTTTTTTTTTTTGTTTGTTAATTTGTGTGGGACCTGTTGGCTACGCGATTAACCTGTGGCTTGAGAAACCGCGACTCAGGGGCATCTAAGTCGTCAAAATCACCCGGGGATCGCACCCGGCCTGAGCCACACCAACCCTTAACATGGTTGGATTTTTTGTCCCCGCAGGTTTCGAACCGGTGACTTTAACATCACGGAGTGGCTTAACAACACACTCCGTCACCGACTGTCCTACACCTCGGGGACTGAATGTGTTCTTAAGTTTATTAAAGTGGATACTTTTAATTAAGTGGATATTTTTTTATTAAAGCATGAGGCGAAGAGGGAGTTATTCACTTTTTATTAAACTGGATGTGTGTATTTAAAAACAAAAAAAAAGGGAAACGTTTATTTTTTTAAGAAATTACTATTATTTTTTAATATATAAATTGGTGTTAAGTTTTTTTTTTTTTTTAAGTTTTCTCTTAAGAAAACTAAGAGTCAAGATTGAGACGGATCGGTCGTATCCAAAGGTAGAGCGACATAAAGTTGCATATCTTTGGTGATTCACTTGCAAAGACTAAATTGCAGCGATGGTGAATCCGTTGGTAGAGACCTACCTCAACGAAGCCAACAAGTTAGATGCCTCAAATTTCATTAACTGGAAATTCAAGATGTAGACGTTGATGGAGGGCTATGGTGTCTGGAACATTGTGAAGGGAACCGAAGTGAAGCCTAATGCAGTTGTAGGTGCGACAATAGCACAGATCCAAGATTGGGAGAAGCGCGAAAACAGGGCAAAGGTATTGTTGCACATGTTTGTTAAAGATAGCATAATTACACATATTAGAGAAGCTACAACTTTTGTTGCAACGTGGAAAACACTTAAATCATTGTATGAAACTAGCAACACAAATCTCATTTTGTTCCTGAAAACTAAATTGCTAGGAATTAAGATAGATGGAAATGAATCTGTTAGTTCATTTTTGGGTCGTATTAAAGAGGTGAAAGACACGCTAGTAAATATAGGGGAAATTGTTTCCAACACTGATTTGGTCACTATTACCTTAAATGGTATGCTATAAGATTATCATATGTTCATAAAAAGTCTCGCAACAAGGGAGAAACCTTCTACGTTTGAAGAACTGACAAGTATTTTTCTGCAAGAGGAAGAGAGGTGCAGGAATCTGAAGCCTCACAATATAGATTTGGCATTGTGGTCAAATAAGAGATCCTCGAGAGGGAGATCAGGAGAAAGAGGCAGAGGAGGAAGTTCATCGTAGAGAGGCATTTCATGGAAGAGAGGCATTTCATCGCAGAGAAGACAATCTCCAAGACCGAATCAAGGTATGCAATCTAACAGGAATGAATCAAAGAGTTGTTTTTATTATGGTCGACCTGGACATATTGTTAAAGACTGTCATAAGAAGAAAAGTGATGAGGCTAGGAACAAACCTAGAACACATTCAGGTCATTATGTAGAAAATCGTCAAATCATGATCTCAGATTATTTATTGCTAGTGATGATATTGATGAACCCCCAAATTTTGTTTCACGAGATCTTAGGTTGTTTGTGTCTAATGCTGCTTTATCTACTGAAACAGATGATTCTGATGCTTGGTTTGTGGATTCCGGAGCATCAATACATATGACATGCAATAAGATGTGGTATACTAATTTTAAAGAAACACAAAATGGAGACAACATATATCTTGGTGATGTCTACGCTCATCAGATCAAGAGATATGGAAACATTCTTGTGACATTTCCGAATGGTACAGTTCGTCACATTCACAATTTTGTTTATGTGCCAAGCATAAAGAAAAATTTGATCCCTGTGTCCACCATTACAAATCAGGACTTGAAGGTTGAGTTCTTCAAGAATTATTGCATAGTGAAGGATCTGCTGGACCATTTCAAAACTGTTGCAAGGAGAGTCAAAGCATGAGGCCTATACAAACTTGATGTTACCAACAAAGCACATCATGCACTGACTTCTGCAACTATGCCAACGAAGATTCTTTGGCATCAAAGGTATGGTCACATTAATCATCCCGATTTATTGTTATTACAGAAAAGGAATATGGTTGAAGGACTTCCCATGTTAAAGAATGAGAATGTTGTGTGCGATGGATGTGTATTAGGAAAGATGCACAGATATGAATTTCCCTCTAATCCTGATAAGAAAAAGAGAGATGTGTCAGATCTTGTGCATACTGATGTTTGTGGGCCTATGCAGACTAGGTCTTTAGGAAGTGCATTTTAATTTATGTTATTTATTGATGATTGCATGAGATACACGTGGGTTTACTTCCTTAGAAGAAAAAAGTGATATTTTTGAGTACTTTAAGGAATTCAAAACCATGGTCGAAAAGCAGATAGGAAAATCCATCAAAATCCTCCATTCAGATCAAGGGGGAGAGTATAAATCAGGGGACTTCACCAAATATTGCAAAGATCATGGAATAGTACAACAGTTTGTAGTACCTCACACTCCACAACAGAATGGAGTCACTGAAAGGAAAAACATAACTCGGGTAGAGTGTGCACGCAGTATGATGAAAGGTAAGAATCTCTCGAATGCATTTTGTCCTGAAGCCATAAATACTGCAATTTATTTAAAGAATATAAGTCCAACAAGGTGTCTTGATAATGTTACTCCTTTCGAAGCCTTGTATGGTTCCAAACCTGTAGTTCACAATTTGAAAGTATTTGGGTGTAAGGCTTTTGCTCATATTCCAAAGGAGAATAGGAAGAAATTGGATGCTAAAGCCATTAAATGTATTTTCATTGGGTATTGTTCTGAATTCAAAGAATACAAATTGTTTGATCCTACTACTCACAAAGTATTTGCAAGTAGAGATGTACTTTTCCATGAGCAGGAAGCAGAAAATCATGACGACAACAGTCATGAGGAATGACATAGACTTCTTGATGAAGGAGTTAAAGAAGAGCAACAACAACAATAGCCACCACAAAAACAACCACAACCGCAGCGACAACAACAAGGGCTCAGTGATATGGGCAATTCAAGAAGTCACAGTTCACCTAGAGGCGAAGACAGATCTTCATAAAGGGGGGAGGAATATAATCAGTTGAGAAGATCTCTAGGACAAGTTCGACTCCCTGAGAGGTATAAAGACTATGCCTAATGAGTAGCAGTTAAAATGTCATAGAACCCATGAATTTTGATGAAGAAAATGAACATGATGAATGGCAAAATGCAATGGAGGAAGAATATGAATCTATAATGAAAAAACAATACTTGGGAATTGACTGAATTGCCTAAACATAAAAAGCCCATTAGTTTCAAATGGATATACAAACCCAAATTTAAATCAGATGGTAGTATAGACAAATATAAGGCTAGAATGGTGGCAAAGGGGTATTCACAAACATAAGGTATTGATTATGTTGAAACATTTGCACCAGTAGCTAAATTGAATACTATCAGATTGTTAATTGCTTTAGCTACACAATGTCATTGGAATCTGCACCAATTAGATGTTAAATCTGCATTTTTGAATGGTGAGTTAAAGGAGGAGGTTTACCTTACTCAACTTGAAGGGTTTGTGGGAAAAGGGCAAGAACACTTAGTGTGTAAGTTAAGGAAAGCATTGTATGGACTAAAGCATGCACCTAGGTCATGGTATGAGAAGATATACTCTTTCTTTCTTCAACAGGTTTTTATGAGGAGCAAAAGTGATCCAAATTTGTATACCAAATTTGATGAGCAAGGGTATATAGTATTGATTTCCTTCTATGTTGATGATTTGATAATTACAGGAAATGCAGAGAAATTAATTGATGAAATCAAGGAGCAGTTGTCACAAGTATTTGAAATGAAATATCATGGTGAGTTACATTACTGCCTAGGTCTGGAAGTTTGGAGAAATGCAAGCCAAACTTTTGTTTGTTAGAGTAAGTATATCAAAGAAGTACTTAAGAGATTTAAAATGGATAAGTGTAAGTCTTTTACTGTTCCCATGCAGCAGAATGTGAAACTTTCTTGTGATGATGGTTCAAAGGAGGTGAATGGTACTATGTATAGACATATGGTGGGTAGTTTGAATTATCTCACCACAACCAGACTTGATATTGCATATTATGTGAGTGTGTTAAGTCAGTTTATGGAAAAACCTCATGAAATCCATTGGAATGCAGCAAAGGCGGTACTCAGGTATCTAAAAGGAACACTTGATTATGGTATTAAATATATTGATGCATATGATGTTGAGTTGACAGGTTACTCAGATTCTGACTGGGCTGGAAATTTGGATGATCGAAGATTAACCACTGGATATGCGTTTGGCATTGGATCTAGGGTTGTTTCATGGAGCAGTAAAAAACAACCTATTATATCTTTGTCTTCTACTGAAGAAGAATATAAATCCTTGTGTGCAACAACTTGTGAAGCAGTTTGGTTAAGAAGACTTCTTCAAGATGTTGGAGAAGAACGAAAGGAACCTACGATGATCAAATGTGATAATCAAAGTTCAATCAAGCTTGCGAATAATCCGATTTTTCATGCAAGAACAAAACATGTTGATGCTCAGTATCATTTTGTTAGAGAAAAGTTGCAGTCCAATGAAATAGCTCTTGTGTATTGTAATACTTGTGAAAATGTTGTTGATATTTTCACTAAGCCTCTTGGAAAGATTAAGTTTGAGTTGTTTAGGGAGATGTTAGGTGTAGAAGTCAATCCATTCTCCATTAAGGGGGAGACTTGGAAATAATGGAGTAAGAGTTAGTTATAAGCGTCAGTTGTAAGTGTCAGTTGACAAAGTCAATAGCATAAGTAGAGTCTAGTTATCTATGGTTTGATGTAACCGACTAAGTAGAGTAGTTTCTATATAATGATGTAATTGGTCTTCATTGAATGATATAGAAGTGAGTGTAACCTTACCTGTGTGTGTTTCTTTCTAATATTTTAACTGCTCCCCTTTGTAGCTCCCCTTTGTAGCTCCCCTTTTCTCTAGTATTACTCACACTAAAAGGTTTAATGTTAATGATTTCTACAAAACTCACATTTCCATTTATAATACTTAGTAGGGAATTCTAAATCTTTTAGAATTATATATATATATATATTATTTTAAAAAAATTACATTATTTTTATATATTTTTAATAATATAAAAATGTTAAAAAATAAAAAAATTCAAATTAACTATATATAAGAATAAGTTAATAAGTAAATAAATTCATTTTTTCAAATTTAATAATTTTTTGATTAAGAGTCAGTTATAAGCGTCAGTTGTAAGTGTCAGTTGACAGAGTCAATAGCGTAAGTAGAGTCTAGTTATCTATGGTTTGATGTAACCGACTAAGTAGAGTAGTTTCGATATAATGATGTAATCAGTCTTCATTGAATGATATAGAAGTGAGCGTAACCTCACCTGTGTGTGTTGCTTTCTAATATTTTAACTGCTCCCCTTTGTTGCTCCCCTTTTCTCTAGTATTACTCACACTAAAAGGTTTAATGTTAATGATTTCTACAAAACTCACATTTCCATTTATAATACTTAGTAGGGAATTATAATTTTTTTAGAATTATATATATATATATATATATATATATATATATATATATATATATATATATTATTTTAAAAAATTTACATTATTTTTATATATTTTTAATAATATAAAAATGTTAAAAAATAAAAAAATTCAAATTAAGTATATAAAAGAGTAAGTTAATAAGTAAATAAATTCATTTTTTCAAATTTAATAATTTTTTGTAAAGAGTTATATTCCATTTAATTGAGGGGAACTTTGACCACAAAACTTTGTTTTTGGGAGCTTTGGATCATTTTAAGGCTACCTAGATTGGTGAGGCAAAGTTGTAGCTCATTTTTTTTAATTTCCATAATCTAGATCTTAAAAATGGCTAAAATAGTAGAAGACAAAATTCTCATCAATTAAATGGAACTAAATTTCTATTGGATTTGGAAAACAATTTTCATTAAAAAAAGTTAAGTTTTTCCACTAATCTTTCTCCCACAACAATAACATGTTAGTAACACAAATAAATACATGATAAATTGAATTTAACAACCAAACAATTTTGTCACACCAAAATTCATAGATCCTATTCGAACATTAAGAGATCAACAATTTGACACCATCAACGTTGCACCATTAAAAATTGATCAATTCTTAAATAAACATAATGAATATACAAACATTTGGTGAGCTAATAGAAGTATGTGATTGGAATATTTTCTTTATTATACAACCGATATTCTAATACAACTTAAATTAAATTAAATTATAATCTAAATCAATAATTTTATCTTAGTCAACACAACTTTTTTTCATTAATTACCATTCCATATATTTTTCATATTCACTTAAGCGATAACTGTGCTTATAGCATATAGGTGCTTAAGGGGAATTTGTTCCTTCCATCTAATACAAATGATGCCCTCTTCAAGTGGTCTCCATTAAATGCATTTGTTGGAGAGTCAAGTCTGAATTGGAAGAAAGTAGGACGAGGGATTCTTCGAAACTATGAGAGAGTGCGATGGAATCATAACATTATATTCATGTTTCAAACCTTTTTGTTTTGTGCTAAGAATTTTCCATTGTACCCTTCTTAATCCAAGGCATTTACTTGTTGGGTATGTTCACAGTCCCGAGCCAAACCCTTGACCACAAAGGAATCTCCCTGAAGCCAACAAAGCTCTAGTACCAAATGTAGATTTTAACCTTGTACAATATTTTATTGAAAATCTGTTTGCAGTAAAATATTGTACAAAGTTGAAATAAACATTTGGTATCAAAGATTTGTTGGCTTCAGTGGGACTCCTTTGTGGTCAAGGGTTTCCTTCGGGATTGTGATAAGCCTTGTTACGGTGGGAGATCTGTGGTATTAATTTTTCAGGTGAAAAGAAATGACGAGCAGTTAGAAAATGGAGATTCAGTAGTTTAATGGGTAACGTTTTGAGTTGTGGAATCTCAATATGGAAGATCTATTGGTAGACAGAGATCAGTTAATCGCGGTGGATCCAGGTACTGCACCTACAAGAACTTCAACAAATGATTGGAAAAAGTTGGATCGAAATGTGAAGAGCACAATCTGACTTTGTCTCTTAGATTCAGTATTACTGAATGAGTTAGAGGAAGCTATAGCCAAATATTTATGGGATAAGTTGGGGAAGTTGTATCAGTCTAAGTCCCTAGTAAATAAAGTATTCTCGAGAAAGAAGTTGTATAACCTAAGAATACGATATGGAGACTCGGTGGCAGAGAATTTGAATGTCTTCAATATTGTGGTAAGTCAGTTAGTATCTGTTGAGATTAGAATTTCAAATGAAGATAAGTGTATTAGTTACTATGCTCTTTACCAGACTCGTGGGATAGTCTGGTTGTGGCCATAGGTAGTAATAAAACTGCCTTGAAGTTTGATGAAGTGGTATATTGATGCTTGAATCCGTTAGGACCGAAATGACAACCTCACGAGGATACAAATTGTCATGCGTTTTTATAGAGGTGGTACTCCTCTCTGTTTCAATATACTCTTGGAATTCTAGATTTCAAAATAATATAGGACTTGGAGAAAGTTCACCGTGATATTCAAAGAAATATAAAGGTTGCATAAAATAAAATGTTTTGTTTTTAAAGATAATTCCTGAGAGATGACCATGAACCTCACACATAACATATTTGAAAAAGATAAGCAAAATTTTCTCACATCCATCATAGTTAAACTAAATATTTATGATAACATAAAAATAAAAGAAAATGGTCTCCACGCATAAGAGAATTTTAATAGAGTAAACACATGTGGAGCTCAAATAAAGAAAATGATAGATCAATCTCAAATATTTTATACTCAAAACTCATAGTTATAAAACACTGTCAAAACTGATCCCGAAATAGTTCTCTTGAGATTTCGAAGAAATATAAAGTTTGTTACAAAGCTTTGAAATTTAAATGTGTTTGTCCAAAGGACTGGGATTAGGGCTCACGTGGAACATAAAACAAATATAAACAAGAAGTAAGTTGTGGAAAGAAGATTATGGGCGATGATAGGGTAGCAAGACTTGGAAAACAAGACAAGAAAAGGTTATTAGATTTCGATTAAACCTTTCTAGTCAAAGAAGCAGAGTAACTGGATGAAAAACGGATAAAGAAAGCAATATGTGATCAACATAAACTTACTATGATGGTCTCTCTCCCCTTTACTTGCTTGTTGATGTCCTTTTATTTTCCTCGTTGGTGGTTATATGAACCATTTCAACTGTTGTTTGTTGGCCTTCTTTAGTTAATTTATCAATTGTCTTTTTAAACCAATCTTCAATGTAATTTTTCATTGACACAACATTTATTTCATGCTTGATTTTGATATTAAATAATTCACCTTCCAAATATATTAGGTCATGATAAATGCCATGTATTGTCTCCTCAATATCTTGATTTTTCATAGAATAATCAACCAACCAATTATCTATCTCTTCTTCATTATATT
>ML778656.1:602774-617914 GCA_009831015.1 Picea engelmannii | reverse complement strand
CTAGATGTAGGTAATCCCTTATATTCTTCAAGTACATAAGAGTTTAACTTTAGAGCTATGGTCAAATAAAAACAAAGAGGTCTTAAAGGAAATTGACCATGTGGTTTTGTATATATTTATCATACAGCTTGATTACTGAATCAGAATGTTGCAGGATACTTCAATGCCTATACTTCAATGCCTAAATGAATGTATATATTTATCATATTTATCATACTTCAATGCCTAAACTATGATGTACAATTCCTTATCTTATTTGGGGTATATTATGATTGCACTAACAAAAGTTTCAAGTGTTATGTTATCCAACTCCTTCTTTGTATCAAAGGTTCCTCCATTATGTATCATGCAAAATTTGCTTTGATTTCAAATGAAATTGCAAGTTTCATTAGATTTAATATTGATGCATTACAATTCTTTCATGTCAAAGCTTCAGTTACTTGGTTTTCAATTGCAATGAATTGAAAGGTTATACTTGCCTTTTCTAATGTGCATTGAAGAGACATTTCATTCTTAAATAATTTTCTAACCCCATGAATTACCTTGGTTAAATTAAATTATCTTGGATCAACCAATTTACAACGAATTTTATATTTCTTAGGTCAATACAAAATTCACATCCTCTAACTACAAAATCCATACAAAACAATAATTGTTTTCCAAGCTCATATTTCTTCATGTTGGCTTGCAATTAATTGTGGGTTAATATGGCATTACCATATTACAATGTAATATGGTAATCCCATATTACATTGTAATATGGTATTGCCATATTACAATGTAATATGGTAATACCATATTACAATGTAATATGGCATTACCATATTACAATGTCATATGGTAATACCATATCTCGTGTAATTTTTTTTTTTAAACTTAATGCCATCGTCGCAATATCGACGATAGTTCGTCGGAAAAAAATTGCATTTTGACCATCGTGGCAACAACGACGAACTTTTGTCGCAAGTTGCCACAGGTTTTTGCCGCACATACAACATCTTTGTCGTAACTTTGGTCTTGATGAATCAATGTCGTCGCTATTGCCACGGGTATTCTTCGCAATTTGCCACGATTTTTCGTTGCACATACAACATCTGCGTCATAAGTTTTTGACTTGTCATAAATTTTCGTCGCAATTGTGACGAAATTTCGTCGTAATTGCCACAGTTGTTCGTTGTACTTGCAACGAGGTTTCGTCGTAATTGCGACGATGCATAGGGTTGACCGAACTTGAAGGTGGTGACATGTGGAGATCTAATTTTGTTGATGTTTCCACGCACACTTGGATTTTCGATAGAGCGACAAAATTATTTCGACGAAAAAAAAACTCAGCTTTCGTGGAAATTGCGACGGATAAGTGTGGCAATATCAACGAAAAACTATCAAAAATTTGTTCATATGTACTAGTGTGAGATTTGAATGGATTATTGATTGTGAAAGAATTTTTAATAACTTGAAGGACTTATTGAAAAATGAACCAATCTTAAGGATTGTTGAGCCAAATGAAAATTTTGTTGTGTGCACCAATACATGCAAGGAAGGAATTCGTGGATTCCTTATTCAAAATGGGCATGTGATATGCTACGAATCCAATAATTTAAAAGATCATGAGAGACACTATGTCACTCATGATTTGGAATTGGCATCCATAGTGCATGCCTTGAATATGTGGAGGCACTATCTCAAGAGAAAACGATTTGAGCTGAGGATAGACCATAGTGATCTGAAATATTTATTTGGATAACCAACTTTGAATGCCACAAAAAATAGGTGGCTAGAATTTCCTGGTGAATATGAATTTGACATAAATCATGTTAAAGGCAAGGAGAACAAGGTAGCTTATGCACTTAGTATGAGGTTGCATAGGATGCATGCTACAACCATTACCATGTATAAATCTGATTTGAAAGATAAATTTTGGAAGCTGCAAAATCAGACCAACATTACATGGAAACAAAGAAAAAATTATTGCAAGGTAATTTACAATAGAAAATTGAATCTTATGAGCTAAGGAAGGATGGTATCCTCATGTACATGGGCAGAGTTTATGTTCCTAATTTTAAGGAATTGAAAAATATGGTTCTAAGAGAAATGCATAATTTGCCTTATGTTGGGCACCCAGGTTACCAAAAGACAATTGCAGATGTCAAGAGCCAATATTTTTGTCTAGGTATGAAGAAAGAGGTGGTTGATTATATAGCGAGATGCCTAGAATGTCAAAAGTTCAAGGATGAGAAAAAACATCCAACTGCTTTGCTACATCCATTGCCAATTCCAAAATGGAAATGGGAAGTGGTGACAATTGATTTCATCACCAAGCTGCCCATAATAGTGAAGCAACATGATTCCAACATAGTGGTGGTGGATAAGCTCATTAAAGCTACTAATTTTATTCCAGCAAAGCTAACTCACAAGGTAGATAACATTGAAAATATTTATATGAGGGAAATTTTTGTGCTTCATGGTGTGCTTAAGACAATTGTTTCTGACAGAGATCCCAAGTTCACATCAAACTTTTGAAAGGGATTATTTAAAGGATTTGGGACAAATGTAAATTTTAGTACAACATATCATTTGGAATTAGATGGGAAAAAAAAGAGGGTCAATCAATTGATTGAATATATGATAAGGAAGCATGTTATGGATAAACCATGAAAATGGGAAGATTACATACACTTGGTAGTTTTTTCTTATAATAATGGGTATCATGTGTAACATCCCCGACCCTTCAAAGACCGAGTAATGCCACTACTGCAGAATATACACTTATATATAAATGACATGTATTTTAATGAATTAAAATACTTAACACAGAGTAATCATGGAATTAGTGCTACCATATACAATCAATGAAAACTAACATTAATTCATATACACAAAGGAATACATGATAATCATTCATCACAAAACATGCATAAAATACATAATTAATCACATAAATGATACATATATTTTATCTGGAGTGAATCCACCAACTGCCTGTAGAACTTCCACGAACCTCCCAGCCTTAGATTGCGTTGCTCATCACTCTTAGCAGTAGGTCACCCTGAGCTAGGACTAAACTCCATCGGGAAAGAGAATTCTAGGTTTGGAAAGGATAACAAGGAAGTTTCACAAAGCAACATGAAGGATCTTTTATCCCAGGAGCCACTTATGCCCACAACACACAGACCCTCATTCCCCACACACCTGCTCCACCCCAAGAGAGTACACCTTCACTACTAAAATTCCATCAGCCAGTACACCTCCCTTACCTTGGGCTTTAGCAACAGGCTGGACCGGAAGTCTCAGAATACTGTGGATGCTACGGGACTCCCTTCCAGGAGAACTCACTTCCCAAAAGACTCTCACCTGGGAGAGATGCTCACAGGTCTGATAACCAGTCTTCGAATCAGCTACATTCGGGTACAGTTGACAGCAACAACAAAAGAAACAACAATAGTTAACGACAATAGGGAAAAAAAGGTATGGACACCAGAACAGGAAACAACCTAACTCTAAGTCTCAACACAGCTTAGGTGACTACAATTGTGTCGAGATTCATAGGAAACAACATAAGACGACTTCCCTACTCTCGTTTCATAAATGCGTGTAGGTAGGCAGAGGTCAGACGCAGAGGCAAGAACAACGAATCAAGAAAATGACAGGACGACAACCTTCCTGTGAGGGTCTCCTTCACTGTGCGCCCGTATGCAGATGCAAACACATAACAAAATTGGGTTCATGTGCAGGATGGGGGAATGGAAGAATGAATCAGGCCCATGATGGCAGAATGAATCCCGAACCCCCCAACACAAGATGACTCTTCAGCTTTGGCTGCATGAGCCCAGGTCGACACTTGTCTTTGTGGAACTGCATGGGCTCCATTAAGCCCACGTCCCACTTTCCAGGAACTTACGATAACAAATATATAATGTTCACTTTAGTCTTTGGAAAATAATATTAAAATATTATTCCTCTAGAGGTAAGCCCCCTAGCTTATCCCCCCTTCCTTACCCTACCTAGTGAAGCTTAGTCCCCCATAACTCTTCTTTGTGGAGGGTCTACACGCAAAAATGTTTTTATTTTTATTAATGATCTCCATAATTACATATACAAACAAAATATTAGGCTCCTGGCCTTGGCATTTGGCTCACCAGCCTAATAAACACATAAGTCTTTCAACTTACAACCACTTGGCTCACCAACCTATAAGAAAAATTACAATTCAAAAGGGGCTCGGCCTTGGGGTATTACATCATGCATATTTGAAGATGAGCCCATGTGAAGCATTATATGGCAGAAAGTGAAATACACCAATGAGTTGGGACAACCGAATAGACAGAGCAGTGGTTGGGCCAGAGTTTCTTAGGGAAATGGAAGAATAAATGGTGAAAATAAGGCAAAATTTAAAGGCTGCATAAGACAAGAAGAAAGGTTATGCAGATAAGGACATAATTCAACGAAAATTTAAAGTGGGTGACAATGTGTTCTTAAAAGTGAAAGCCAAGAGGAGTTCCTTGAAGTTGGGAAATTGTTCAAAGCTTGCATCAAGATATTGTGGACCCTTTGAATTCCTTGAGAGGATTGGTCTTGTGCATCCATTCTTGCACTACCTAGATCCATGTGCATTCATAATGTGTTACATTTGTCTTTTCTTAAAAAGTATGTACCTAATGGTAATCACATAATTGATTGGAATGTGATTTAGGTGGAGAAAGAATGAGACTTCTGAGTTTAGATGGTGTGCATATTGGACCAGAAAGTCAAGCTACTCTAGAATTGAGCAATAAGAATGGTAAAGGTCCAGTGGACCTATTACAGTCCTAAACATGAAACCTGGGAACAAGAAGATGCCATGTGGGAGGAGTACCAACATATTTTTGAAGATTTTGGGTTGTACATGTGTATATACTGCATTGAGGACAATGCATAAATAAGTGGGAGGGGAATGTAATACCCCTAGGCCAAACCCAAATTATAAATGTACATATAGGTTGGTGATCCAGAATATTTTGGGCCATAGTACCATTGTATATATATATTGAGGCTAGAGTGCCTGTGTTATTCTTAGGCCGAAGATCCTAGATGCTAAAAGGCCAATGAGCCTATCATTGAAATGTGTAATCACACTCAACTTATTAATAAAAATACATCATTGTTGTATTCCAACCAAAAAAAAAATTATGGGGGGAAAGAACTCCAATAGAAGGGAAAGGGGGGCTAAGAGTCTAGGAAGAGGGGCTAAGCCAAGGGGGCTTAAGCCCAAGGGAATATTATATTAATACTTAATAAATTATAATTATATGATATTTTTATCCTAAGTTCCTAATGATTAGGAACGTATCACACAAGTGGGGGGAAGTGGGGACAAGGTAGTTCCCAACATGACAAGTGTCAAGTTGGGAAGATGCAATTATAAAGTGGTAAATTAGTGTAATTTCCATCATTCTAATCATTATTACCATCATTCTCTCATTATTCTCTCATCCAATCTTGCCATTGGTACCTTTCTACCATCACTATTAATACCTGTACTTGGGATATTTTGGGAGATATTGGTATCTAGTAAACCTAGGTAGTTGAGATGAAGAAGCAAGTTGTCAGTCCTATGTGCATGTTGAAGAAGTAGGTTTTCATGCCTGTATGCATATTGAAGAAGTGGCTTGTTAGGCCCGTGAATATTCTCTCTGGGTGGGAGAACATTTGGGAATTGTTTTCCCTCTGTGTTGGGCAAGATCTATAGAGCTCTGAGACTTTCTATCCAGCCTCTTGCGAAGGCCCTAGAAGGGAAGTGTGGCAGTCGAAGGACTATTGAGAAAAGAAGGGGCACACTTCTTGGGGTGGGACACATGGTAAATGATAGGTTGTAGACTAGTTTCAATAGTTGGCACCTTTACCTGAGTGTTGTTGTGTTGGTTATACCTTAGTCTGGCTTAGGAAGCCTTCCTTGGTGTAGTTTAAAACTTCAGAACGGGGGTAACCTATTGTTGAGAGTTTATGAGAAACATGCTCTATGGTTGGGAGGAAACTCCGAGGTCTGCAATCAGTTGGTGGTTTATTTAAAAGATAAGCGTATTCTTGTGTTTATTATTTATCACTGTGCGTTCAATTAAGTTAATTATGTTATGGGTTATTATATTATGATTATGATTGAAATTTCTATGTTGTTAGAAATGCATTTATGTTCATATGAAGAGAATTTAGTTAATTAAATGATATGAGAGGTAGAATTATTGAGTGCCATGACCAAGCTTGGGGATGGGGATGCTACATATTTGAGTGTAAGAGAATCATGTATGAACGTTAACGAGGCATCCCGAGGAAGAAAGAAAGTAAAGAGATTGTCAGGTCCTGTCCTGCTCCCTCTCTTGTGGTAACTGGTTCTAGTTTGTCTTCAACAATCGTTGTTTTTTATATTGTTGGGGATACTCCAACAGATGGTTCATCTTTATCAACTACTAGTTTTGGATCAACCGGTTCAACTATTGGTTTCACTGCTAGGTCAATTGGTGAAACAACTACATCTTAAACCAATTTGGCTACTTCATATGATCCTTTCTTTGGTGCTTCTACTTCAAATGTTGAAATCATTGTTGTTGAAATATAATATAATAGTCTTTGTCTCTACTGCCTTTTCTGCTATTGGTGCTCCTAGTTGTGCCTTCCCTGCTGCCAAAACTAGTATTGGTAGGGGTTTCCATTGTTTGAGTAGGGATGATGGGATTCTCCATATTACTTGACTGATTAGTTGATCAATGTACCTAATCTTACCCATGTTCATTTCTTGCTTTAGTATCAATCTGGGCTTACCTGTAAATCCATCTGATATCATATCATAGTTGATTTGCGTTCCTTTTCTAGTGTTCTCCTCGATTACAGCCACTTTGGCAGTGAGAAATGAATATCGTATTGTTTCTCCTTCATGTTTTGTCCACAAGTGTACCCACTCACTCTGATATGGTATTTCTTCAAGAAACTTATTGCTCATCGATATGTGGGTTGGTCCCATTTTTGCACTATCCATCCATCATTTCCTCAAGTAGCTTAGAGAGCCTTGTGAATATTTTTGTGACTTTGAGAGTGTTTCGTTGGGTGTGTGCTAGGTATTTCATCAAATCATTAACACTGAGAAAACATTGATCTCTCCTTAGCTGATAGGAAGAATTGATTTCTATGCCCAGGCTACAAAGTAGTTGTCAACTACAAAAACATTTGAACACTAGCATAATATGGACTTGCAACAATCCTCCATTCTTATGCAACTAGTCATAGTGTCCAAAAGAATCAAACTATGTTCATTGTTCTAGCTAGTCGCAGCCTCCCAAAGAATCAAACTCTATTCATTGTTCTAGCTAGTTCCAACCTCCCAAAGAATCAAACTCTATTCGATGTTCTCATCAAAGTGGGTAGCACACTCTATGTTGTGCATGGACATCAATTTTTCCTTTGTTGAAGTCGTCTTCATGGACATCAATCGATCCTTTGTTGAAGCCATTCATTTGTCCAAGAAAACATATGCTCTAAACACGTTGTTTCCCATCTTTCCTTGCACTGTCCAAGTGTTGCCATTTTCCACATCGATGAATGACAATTGTAGTGCAACGTAGAACATTGGGAAAGTTGTTATTAAATATTGAAAAGTCACATGGTATATTCCTTCAATGGAAGATGGATTTGACTCGGGTCAAGATACTTTTCTTTCCATCTCCTATTTATTAGAGAGGTTGATCTCCCGACACATTTTCCTAACAACAACACCAAATCAAAGCCATTATCTGGGCCAACCACTTCACTCTCGTTGGTGTTTGCGCTAGCCGAGTTTCCCCTAACCTTCACCTTGAAATTTTTATGGGTGAGGCATACAACAACTTCAATGATTGAATGTGTCTTAATGAGCCAAATCTATAAATAGATTTTATGTCTTAAGTTTACAGGTGGGATGACGATGCAAACTATGATGAATGGATAGAAAATCGATGACTATAGTGCTCCTAATTCCACCTAATGTTGACACCTGGACCAAGGGGGATTCTTAGGTATAATCTAGCACCCGAGCCTGCTCTTCGATCAGAGAGAACACAAAATAAAAGGAAAACTGACCTAACCCATAAGTTCAGGTTTGGTGTTATTAATAAGATAACTAATAAACTACATGTGTGGTTAATGTTTTCACACATACATACACATATAACTCAACATGCAACATACACATATACAAAACCATTATATATTTTTAGATGATTTAAATTTTTTTTGCACTTCAATATAATTATTTGTTTTAATTTTCTTTATCTGAATTTATTTTTATTTAATAAAAACTTTTACACCTAAAACTATTTATTTAAGAATGAATCTTTGTTTATTTAATAAAACTTTCCTCTCTCTTTATTTATATATATATATAGATAAACTATTTTTTTAATAAAATTATATATACAACTTTTCATATACATATACCTTTTTATATTATATATACAACCTTATAGTTTGATATATTTGGAGATCCTAAACAAATGTCATAAAAGGGTGGTCATTCTTCATCATATTATACTCTCTACAATCTAAATGATACTTCTTACAAGAATATAGATCACAATGATACTTGTTAGAGGCATATAGATCAAATGATACTTGTATTATTCACATGTGATTTCTCTTATACTCAACCATGTTCATAATCAGAAACTAATAATAAGAAAACTTTTAAATCTTTTTACATGTAGATGTGTGGTTGTATTGTGAATTTGTTCCCTATAATATGATATGTTGTGCTCCACCATATTGTAATAATCTTTTAAATTACAAGTCCTTGTAAGCATAATTCCTTATAAAAAGGTAATTGTATTTCTCTAGTAACTAACATCGGGCATCTTAGGCTTCTTGTCCTCATTTTATATTTTACATCTGTATTTTAGGATTCATGTCCTCGTTTCAAGTTTTATGATGACCTTTTTGGTGGAAACAATTTTCCCTTTGTAGACTTGGAAATAATGGAGTAAGAGTCAGTTATAAGCGTCAGTTGTAAGTGTTAGTTGATAGAGTCAGTAGTGTAAGTAGAGTCTAGTTATCTATGGTTTGATGTAACCGACTAAGTAGAGTAGTTTCCTATATAATGATGTAATCAATCTTCATTGAATAATATAGAAGTGAGCATAGCCTCACATGTGTGTGTTGTTTTCTAATATTTGAACTTGTTATCAGAGCCACGGAAGTGAAGTGCGGAAATTTCTAGAAGTTCGCAGGTCCCTCCTCTTGAAGAGTGTGGCGGCATACTACTGAAAGTTTTCTGCATTTAAAAGACCTCAGATTTCCACAGTCGAGTTGTGTATTACAGTGCAGAAAGATTTAAATATTTCTGCACCCAAATAACTCGTGAGGTGCGGACTCCCCCAGTCTAAGGTGTGTGAGGTGCGGACCGCCCCATCATTGTTGCATTCCATTGAAGGTTGAGGAAAAGCATGAGGCTGATCCACCATTTGAAAAAATTTATTGATCTTTGAGCGTGGATTTGGTACGTGCGCAAAGTTTGCATGCGTGAGCTCATGGAGGTAGCTTGCAGGCATGGAGTTTGAATGTGTTCTTCAGTTTATTAAAGTGGATACTTTTAATTAAGTGGACATTTTTTTATTAAAGTGTGAGGTGAAGAGGGAGTTATTCACTTTTTATTAAACTGGATGTGTGTATTTAAAAACAAAAAAAAAGGGAAAAGTTTATTTTTTGAAGAAATTAATATTATTTTTTAATATATAAATTGGTGTTAAGTTTTTTTTTTTTTTAAGTTTTCTCTTAAGAAAACTGAGAGTCAAGATTGAGATGGATCGGTCGTATCCAAAGGCAGAGCGACATAAAGTTGCATATATTTGGTGATTCACTTGCAAAGACTAAATTGCAACGATGGCGAAACCGCTGGTAGAGACCTACCTCAACGAAGCCAACAAGTTAGATGGCTCGAATTTCATTAACTGGAAATTCAATATGTAGACGTTGATGGAGGGCTATGGTGTCTAGAACATTGCGAAGGGAACTGAAGTGAAGCTTGATGCGGCTGTAGGTGTGACAATAGCACAGATCCAAGATTGGGAGAAGCGCGAAAACAGGGCAAAGGTATTGTTGCACATGTTTGTTAACGATAGCATAATTCCACATATTAGAGAAGCTACAACTTTTGCTGCAATGTGGACAACGCTTAAAGCATTGTATGAAACTAGCAACACAAATCTCATTTTGTTCCTGAAAACTAAATTGCTAGGCATTAAGATGGCTGGAAATGAATCTGTTAGTTCATTTTTGGGTCGTATTAAAGAGGTGAAAGACAAGCTAGTAAATATAGGGGAAATTGTTTCCAACACTGATCTGGTCACTATTACCTTAAATGGTATGCTATAAGATTATCATATGTTCATAATAGGTCTCGCAGCAAGGGAGAAACCTCCTACGTTTGAAGAACTGACAGGTATTTTTCTGCAAGAGGAAGAGAGGTGTGGGAATCTGAAGCCTCACAATACAGATTTGGCACTGTGGTCAAATAAGAGATCCTTGAGAGGGAGATTAGGAGAAAGAGGCAGAGGACGAAGTTCATCATAGAGAGGCAGTTCATGGCAGAGAGGCATTTCATCTCAAAGAAGACAATCTCCAAGACCAAATCAAGGTATGCAATCTAACAGGAATGAATCAAAGAGTTGTTTTTATTGTGGTCGACCTAGACATATTGTTAAAGACTGTCATAAGAAGAAAAGTGATGAGGCTAGGAACAAACCTAGAACACATTCAGGTCATTATGTAGAAAAATCGTCAAATCATGATCTCATATTATTTATTGCTAGTGATGATATTGATGAACCCCCAAATTTTGATTCATGAGATCTTAGGTTGTTTGTGTCTAACATTGCTTTATCTACTGAAACAGATGATTCTGATGCCTGGTTTGTGGATTTCAGAGCATCAGTACATATGACATGCAATAAGATGTGGTATACTAATTTTAAAGAAACACAGAATGGAGACAACATATATCTTGGTGATGTATGTGCTCATTAGATCAAGAGATATGGAGACATTTCTGTGACATTTTCGAATGGTACAGTTCATCACATTCACAATTTTTTTTATGTGCCAGGCATAAAGAAAAATTTGATCCTTGTGTCCACCATTACAAATCAGGACTTGAAGGTTGAGTTCTTCAAGAATTATTGCATAGTGAAGCATCTGTTGGACCATTTCAAAACTGTTGCAATGAGAGTCAAAGCATGAGGCCTATACAAACTTGATGTTACCATCAAAGCACATCACGCACTGACTTCTGCAACTATGCCAACGAAAATTCTTTGGCATCAAAGTTGTGGCCCACATTAATCATCCCAATTTATTGTTATTACAGAAAAGGAATATGGTTGAAGGACTTCCCATGTTAAAGAATGAGAATCTTGCGTGTGATGGATGTGCATTAGGAAATATGCACAGATATGAATTTCCCTCTAATCCTGATAAGAAAAAGAGAGATGTGTTAGATCTTGTGCATACTGATGTTTGTGGGCCTATGCAGACTAGGTCTTTAGGAGGTGCATTTTAATTTATGTTATTTATTGATGATTGCACGAGATACACATGGGTTTACTTCCTTAGAAGAAAAAGTGATGTTTCCGAGTACTTTAAGGAATTCAGAACCATGGTTGAAAAGCAGATAGGAAAATCCATCAAAATCCTCCATTCAGATCAAGGGGGAGAGTATAAATCAGGGGACTTCATCAAATATTACAAAGATCATGGAATAGTACAACAATTTACAGTACCTCACACTCCACAACAGAATGGAGTCACTGAAAGGAAAAATATAACTCTGGTAGAGTGTGCACGTAGTATGATGAAAGGTATGAATCTCTCGAATGCATTTTTTCCTGAAGCCATATATACTGCAGTTTATTTAAAGAATAGAAGTCCAACAAGGTGTCTTGATAATGTTACTCCTTTCGAAGCCTTGTATGGTTCCAAACCTGCAGTTCACAATTTGAAAGTATTTGGGTGTAAGGATTTTGCTCATATTCCAAAGGAGAATAGGAAGAAATTGGATGCTAAAGCCATTAAATGTATTTTCATTGGGTACTATTCTGAATTCAAAGAATACAAATTGTTTGATCCTACTACTCAGAAAGTATTTGCAAGTAGAGATGTACTTTTCCATGAGCAGGAAGCAGAAAATCATGACGACAATAGTCATGAGGAATGGCATAGACTTCTTGATGAAGGAGTTAAAGAAGAGCAACAACAACAACAACCACCATAGCAACAACCACAACCGCAGTGACAGCAGCAAGGACTCAGTGATATGGGCAATTCAAGAAGTCACAGTTCACCTAGAGGCGAAGACAGATATTCACAAAGGGGGGAGGAATATAATCAGTTGAGAAGATCTCTAGGACAGGTTCGACTCCCTGAGAGGTATAAAGACTATGCCTAATGAGTAGCATTTCAAATGTCATAGAACCCGTGAATTTTGATGAAGAAAATGAACATGATGAATGGCGAAATGCAATGGAGGAAGAATATGAATCTATAATGAAAAAATAATACTTGGGAATTGACTGAATTGCCTAAACATAAAAAGCCCATTAGATTCAAATGGATATACAAACCCAAATTTAAATCATATGGTAGTATAGACAAATATAAGGCTAAATTGGTGGCAAAGGGGTATTCACAAACATAAGGTATTGATTATGCTGAAACATTTGCACCAGTAGCTAAATTGAATACTATCAGATTGTTAATTGCTTTAGCTACACAATATCATTGGAAGCTGCACCAATTAGATGTTAAATCTGCATTTTTGAATGGTGAGTTAAAGGAGGAGGTTTACCTTACTCAACTTGAAGGGTTTGTGGGAAAAGGGCAAGAACACGTAGTGTGTAAGTTAAAGAAAGCATTGTATGGACTAAAACATGCACCTAGGTCATGGTATGAGAAGATATACTCTTTCTTTCTTCAACAAGTTTTTATGAGGAGCAAAATTGATCCAAATTTGTATACCAAATTTGATGAGCAAGGGTATATAGTATTGATTTCCTTCTATGTTGATGATTTGATAATTACAGGAAATGCAGAGAAATTAATTGATGAAATCAAGGAGCAGTTGTCACAAGTATTTGAAATGAAATATCATGGTGAGTTACATTACTGCCTAGGTCTTGAAGTTTGGAGAAATGCAGGCCAAAATTTTGTTTGTCAGAGTAAGTATATCAAAGAAGTACTTAAGAGATTTAAAATGGATAAGTGTAAGTCTTTTACTGTTCCCATGCAGCAGAATGTGAAACTTTCTTGTGATGATGGTTCGAAGGAGGTGAATGGTACTATGTATAGACATATGGTGGGTAGTTTGAATTATCTCACCACAACCAGACTTGATATTGCATATTATGTGAGTGTGTTAAGTCAGTTTATGGAAAAACCTCATGAAATCCATTGGAATGCAACAAAGGTGGTACTCAGGTATCTAAAAGGAACACTTGATTATGGTATTAAATATACTGATGCATATGATGTTGAGTTGACAGGTTACTCAAATTCTGACTGGGCTGGAAATCTGGATGATCGAAGACCAACCGCTGGATATGCATTTGGCATTGGATCCGAGGTTGTTTCATGGAGCAGTAAAAAACAGCCTATTGTATCTTTGTCTTCTACTGAAGCAGAATATAAAGCCTTGTGTGCAACAACTTGTGAAGCAGTTTGGTTAAGAAGATTTCTTCAAGATGTTGGAGAAGAACGAAAGGAACCTAAGATGATCAAATGTGATAATCAAAGTTCAATCAAGCTTGCGAATAATCCAATTTTTCATGCAAGAATAAAACATGTTGATGCTCAGTATCATTTTGTTAGAGAAAAGTTGCAGTCCAATGAAATAGCTCTTGTGTATTGTAATACTTGTGAAAATGTTGTTGATATTTTCACTAAGCCTCTTGGAAAGATTAAGTTTGATTTGTTTAGGGAGATGTTAGGTGTAGAAGTCAATCCATTCTCCATTAAGGGGGAGACTTGGAAATAATGGAGTGAGAGTCAGTTATAAGTGTCAGTTGTAAGTGTCAGTTGGCAGAGTCAATAGCATAAGTAGAGTCTAGTTATCTATGGTTTGATGTAACCGACTAAGTAGAGTAGTTTCCTATATACTGATGTAATCAGTCTTCATTGAATGATATAGAAGTGAGTGTAGCCTCACCTGTGTGTGTTTCTTTCTAATATTTTAACTGCTCCCCTTTGTAGCTCCCCTTTTCTCTAGTATTACTCACACTAAAAGGTTTAATGTTAATGATTTCTACAAAACTCACATTTCCATTTATAATACTTAGTAGGGAATTCTAAATTTTTTANTATATATATATATATATATATATATATATATATATATATATATATATATATATATATAATTTTTAAAAATTTACATTATTTTTATATATTTTTAATAATATAAAAATGTTAAAAAATAAAAAATTCAAATTAACTATATATAAGAGTAAGTTAATAAGTAAATAAATTCATTTTTCAAATTTAATAATTTTTTGTAAAGAGTTATATTCCATTTAATTGAGGGGAACTTTGACGACAAAACTTTGTTTTTGGGAGCTTTGGATCATTTTAAGGCTACCTAGATTGGCGAGGCAAAGTTGTAGCTCATTTTTTTTAATTTCCACAATCTAGATCTTAAAAATGGCTAAAATAGTAGAAGATGAAGTTCTCATCAATTAAATGGAACTAAATTTCTATTGGATTTGGAAAATAATTTTCATTAAAAAAGGTTAAGTTTTTCCACTAATCTTTCTCCCACAACAATAACATGTTAGTAACACAAATAAATACATGATAAATTGAATTTAACACCCAAACAAGTTTGCCACACCAAAATTCATAAATCCTATTCAAACATTAAGAGATCAACAATTTGACACCATCAACGTTGCACCATTAAAAATTGATCAATTCTTAAATAAACATAATGAATATACAAATATTTGGTGAGCTAACAGAAGTATGTGATTGGAATATTTTCTTTATTATACAACCGATATTCTAATACAACTTAAATTAAATTAAATTATAATCTAAATCAATAATTTTATCTTAGTCAACACAACTTTTTTTCATTAATTACCATTCCATATATTTTT
>ML778656.1:567633-599988 GCA_009831015.1 Picea engelmannii | reverse complement strand
GTCAAGCGCATGCCCGGTTGCCCTATGGATTTTGGAAATTTGGGACGGTCGCATATCCTTCAAGTCGACCTCTGAGTGGCACTTTCCCTTTTTATTGTTCTAGTCACTTCTTTCTACAATCAACTTTTTAGACTCTTTATCAAAAACAACACTTTGAAAAGTGAAGAAATCTTTTTCACTAAAGGTCTCATTTCCAATGACTTCCAATAAAGAATTTTGTTGAGCCATATTTTCTAGTTCTTCTATTGCAGGAAATATTTTCTCAATATCTACTTCTAGTTCCATATCCTTCAAAGAAAAGATTTGTATGTCATTTTCTATAATATTATCTTCTTCTTCATGCACTATTTGTTTCCTTTTCTTTCTCGCGGGGAGCTTGTGTGAACTCTCAATTTTTCTAGGGGGAAGATTGTTCTCTCCCCCTCCACTGGAACTACTATTGACAACTTTTTTAACTAGGTGGGTTGTTGGAGCATTTCTCCTTAATGTAGTATTCTTGGGAGTAACAACTAGAGATTGAGAACTTCTTTCACTGGGACCTTTTCCCCTTTGCTTGTAAAAATCATTACTGCTAAGTAATGTTTCTAGATCTCCAACATCATGTACATGACTTCTTTGGTTGTTACCCTCTTCTTCTTTATTCAAGATAGTTTGAATTAAAGAGTTACTAAAAATCATTGAAAGCATATGTTCAACAAATATTTTGTTCGGATCAAAACCTTTGATTTTTTTAGCATACTTTAAATTCACATTTTTGAAATGATTTGCAAATTCGTCAATTTTATTTATATTTCTGAACATGAACTCTCCAATCTTCCATGGAAGGGAGATAAATTGTTTTTCCTTTCTTAATGGAAAAAATGTAACTAGAAGTTATATTGCCTTGCCACCTTTGTAATAAATAGTTTTTCAGATACATGATATGGGAGAAAAGAAAGATTCTCTTTCGAGAAAAATATCCTTATGACACTGTGATTTTGTTCTATTGTCCCTTTTTTTCTCTAAATATATGGTAGCTTGATCAAATATCCTTGAAGTGTTTTCACCCAACAATAGCCTTTTGGAGACTGAAACAAAATTATTATAAACTTCATAGAAAAACAGAGGGGTCTTATGTCTCCATAATGCCTGATACAAAAAGGTAACTAGATTTGTTTCGCAATTCACCCTCTTACTTATGGTTAAGTTTGGGAATTGACAACAATTCACTATAGAAAATATCATATAAGAGGCCATAAATAATTTTCTGTCATTTTTATAGTGTGATAATTGGGACGATATTTTGATAGAAATGAATTTTCCCCAATAAAAAATGGCTTGTTCTTGTACTGTAAAATACATAATATATAAAATCATGCAAGAGATAGAAGCAATTCTTTCCTCACCTATCAACTTGGTAAATAAACATGCAATTTCTTGATAAGGGTTTTAAAAAGACTCAACCTTGGTTTTGGTCATGTCTGTTGGGATAGATGCAGGATTCTCCAAATATTTCAGCAGGAGGTTAATCCCATTGTTATATTTCTTCAAGAAATCTTTGCAATCTTCACCTTTGAAAGTAAGAGTCATCTCTAGAAGCTTTAACATCTTGCGAAAAACGTGAGGTGAAAGAGAAATTAAAGAATGATCTTGGGGCTGTATAATTATTTGACTTGGCACGTACTTGTCCACACAACATGCAACAAGTTCATTACAATCAAAAACCTCATGAACACACCCAACACGAGCAATTCCAGATGCCCAAATTACATCTTTCTGTGCAGGAGGAGAAGAATAATACAAATATTCTCTTGACCACAGTAAGTTATGGTCTTCACGACCAAAGATATTCAGAGTATCACCAAAAAGTTGTTGTCTAGGTGATTTTTCCATAGGTTGACGAGACTATTTCTTTAGCAGTATAATAACCTCAAATAAATATTTTCGGAGAGATAATGATAATTTAATCCCTTGGAAAATGAAGATTTAATGAGTAATTCCTCAAGCCTTTCGCCATTAATGAAAATCTTTTCAGAGCTTTCATAATAGTTGTTAGCATTAAATAACACTTAATGTGTATTGAGAAAATAAACAAAATGGAGGGGACATACAAGATAGAGTTTGAATATAAAACGTTTCGTGAACTCGCCAACCCGGGAACCTGCGAACTCGTGGTCATATGATGATCAAAAATATACTAAGTGTAGAAATATGGTCAGTCGGACTTGCATGGAATAGGAATAAAATACTTTGGAGCTCGGCACCCACGACAAGGTTGATGATCAAAATGTAGATAACAAAACTTAGGGTGCAAAGTGAGGGTCACAGAACTTGGAGGATGAGGGCTTGAACCCACGAATTTGCGCAATTGAAAAATGGCTAAGTGTAGTAGCGGACTTATGACATGAGAAAATGGGTGGATATGAAGGCCCGCCAACCTGCGAATCACTGAAATATGACTAAGTATAGTAACCATAAAGGGAGAGAAGAAGGGATAAAAGAAAAAGGGAAATAAGGGGAGGCGTAGAAGAGGAAAAATAAATGGAAAAATGAAGTAGGGAATATAGAATGTGGAAGAAAAACAAGGAAGCACAAAATGATCTCAACAACTAGCTCCAATTGTGGAATGATAACCCCCTGTAGGTTGTCAATAATCCAAAATATTCATGACCAGATGCTTCCATCCATTGAGCTATGGAGTCTAAAGGTAAGGATATGCAAACTAAATAAATGAAAAATTTATGTACAAGGAAATGAGAAAATTTCAGGCGAAGAAACCTTTTAAATGTTGCCCATTAACATGCAACATTAAAATTTTACCCTTCATGTCTTTGAGCATATAAGCATTAAAACCCAGGATATTTTCAATGATATATGGTCAAACCCAAAGTCTTAGAATTTTGTGTGCATCAATGGTTTCTCCTTAGCTTTGTTCTAGAGTAACACCATTTCACCATTTTGAAAATTATTTATGGTTGCATTCTGATCAAAATATTGTTTGATACTTTGTTGTCTCTGAGAAGTTCTATTCAAGGATTTACTTTGTTCTTCCTCCAATTTCAATAATTAGTTCACTCTCTTTTGCATAGGTGAACTATCTTCTTCATCCTCTGTATTAACTTCAAAAGTCAAGTCATTTAGCTCGAGACTAATTGACATTTTTTCTTCTTTCCCATAAACCAACATGTACGAAGACATCCCAGTCCTGTCTTTCATATTCATTATGCTCACCCACAAAGCATTTGTCAACTTCAAATGCCAATTCCTTTGGTTCTAATCAATAGTTTTATTCAATATTTGAATGAGTGTCTTATTAGTGGATTCTACAAGAACATTCCCTTGTGTATAATAATTTTATGACTGCCCCATAACAATCCCATATTCTCCACAAAATTTTGTAAATTTTGAACCAATGAAAATTGAGCCATTGTCAGTAATGATTTTTCTGGGACACCAAACCTTGAAAAAATATTATCTTTGACAAAATTAATCAAATCTTTAGAATCATCCCTTTTTAATGTTACTGCTTCTGACCACTTTGTAAAATAATCTGTAGCGGTGAGGATATATGTATGTCCTTTGCTTGACTTTGGATTTATTGGTCCAACAACATCGAGTCCCTATTGGGAAAATGGTTTTTCTACAGATATAGGATGTAATGGAATTGCATATTTTTTCATTTTCCTTGAAAATTGTTGACAAGATACACACTTCCTTATGGTAGCATATGATTCTTTAAAAAATGATGGCCAATAAAACCTATCTCTTATTATTTTATGGGCGGTGACGGCAAACACAAAATGTCCACCAAATATACCTTCATGGAATTCTTTCATCAATTCTTGAGATTTCCTTTCATCAACACATATCAAAAATATGACATCATAGCTCCTCCTTAAAAATATATCAACAATCGACACATATTGACTTTACTTTATTTTCAATGTTCTTCTCTCTTTAGGGGTCATGGTGACTGGAAATTTTCCAGACCTCAAGTAGAATAAAATATATTTATACCATTTTGAAACTTCCATGGTTTCTCCTACTGATATCGAAATCACTCCATCCAAAGAATCATTATTTTCCATGAGCTTACATAAACCTTGTCCTTTAACTGCTTTCAAAGGTTTAATTTCAATATCATATTCTTGAATTTTTCCCAGCCAATTTACCCATTTTCCTTCTCTCAGTTACTTATTTAAAAGAATCTTCAGAGGATAGGATGAAATATATGCAATGACATGAGAATTTAGTATATAAGTCCAAAAGTGCACCACCCCTTTCACAAGAAATAGCGCTTGCTTCTCCAATTCTAAATATCTCAATTCATAATCATGAAGGGTCTTGCTCACGAAACTAATTGGAAATTATTCACCCTTGGCATTCCTCTGAGTAATAAAAGATGCAACAACCATTTCTGTAGAGAATGAATAAATGATGAAGTCTCTTTGAAAATATGGGCTAATGAGGACTAGAATTGTAGTGATTTCCTTTTTGATGTTATTAAAAGATTCTTGTGTATCCATGGTCCATTCAAACCTTTGGTCTTTTTTCAACAATAAATTGATTGGCTTCACAATACTTGCATAGTCAGGGAAAAATCTTCGTGCAAAGTTAATTTTTCCAAAAAATGATTGAACTCCCCTCTTAGATGATGGGGGGTTGAGTTCATTTATAGCTTTAACTCTCTCTGTATCGGTATAGATTCCTTCCTTGCACACAATATGACCCAATAGTTTTCCTTCAATTACAACAAATAAACATTTTTTTGGATTTAAAGAAACACCATATAACCTAGACCTGTCAAAAAATTTCCTTAGGTGATGAATGTGATCGCTCCTTGTTTTTTAGTGTACTATTAAATCATCTTGATAGTCCACCATGAATTTTCCTAGCATTCCCCCCAAAGCATGATCCATAGCCCTCTAAAATGTAGCTCCTGCATTTTTTAAACCAAAGGGCATCCGAGCATATGCATATGTCTCCCAAGATGTTATGACAATTGCCTTTCCTTTGTCTTCCTCAACAACCAGGACCTAATTATGTTGATTTTTTGGTAGCTACAGGAGATATTAACCTCCATGTGTAACCTTTGAATTATATTAGAATATTTCGGAAGAAATCGAACCATTAAACATATGTGTGGAAACCCTAGAAGAAAATTCGACCTAGCACAATAATAATATTAGATTATTATCTTCCATAAATACAAGTCGTCTTCACAGGAAAAAGATAAACAACAAATATAATTACCAAAAAGTCAGGTTGGCCCAGCCAAAAAAGTCATTAGAAATATTAATATAAATATAGGACGTTTTAGCTCATTTGGATAGCCAAAAAGTGCGCAATTCTTATGGAGAGTTGTAGTTGCGACTGTAGCTGGAAGGAAAAATAAGGGCGTATGGTCATCTCTTGGGTCTTGGTCTCTTTAAAGCACTATCCTTGTGATTATCTTGGTGGTTCTTGGTGAAACTCTTGGTGATACTCTTGGTGATATTCTTATGGCGCAAGTCTGAGAGTGTAGTGCAGTTGCAACTGCTACAGTTGTGTATGGTAATTGTTCTATGGATATGGAGACTCTCTCTCTTGTGCGCTACCCTTGGAGAAGGAATTCTCTACTTGTCTTGATTTGTTGCTGCAGTTAGCAGTTAGGGTTTATCTTTTGGTTCTCAAGTAGGCTTCCAAGAATTATTCTAAGTAAAGGTTAGGATGCTCGAGGGTGGCCTTGTGCCTATGGTTGGGTGAAAATGATGTGACATTATCTATTCTTAAACGTGCATACCAAAATTTCAACAGGTTATAGCCATAAAAACCATCTAACATGGAGATGTAGGCCGATCCCATGACTTGTTGGAGAAGAAAATCCATGTTAGGAGAAGGATAATTATCCTTTACACTTGATTTGTTAATATCCATGAAATCTACACACATTCGAATCTCCACATTCTTTTTTCTCACAATCACATGGTTTGAAAGCCAGTTAGAATGTTGAATGGGGTATATTATTCCATCCTTCTTTAATTTTTCTAATTCAACATTTACCAATGGTTTTAATTTGGGGTTCATTATCATTATCTTTTTCTTGACAGGATTTGCCCCTTCTCTCAAGGGAATAATGTGTTGAAATATTGTTTTATAATATGTCTTTAAATCATCATAACTCCATGTGAACACATCAATATATTATTTAAATAATGTGACATATTGATCAACTTAGTCAATTGGGCAATCAACTCCCAATCGACGTATTTTGGGGAAATATCAATTCCAATATTAATCTTTCTTGTTTCTTGGAATTTTCAGAGCGATGCTTCTTCTAGGAGGTTTGTAGAATGATCATATCTTGTAAAAAGAGACTCAGATTGAATACAATTCCTTGGGACAACAATTATGTGATTATCCTCATCTTCATCATCATTCGTTAATTTTTTTTCCAATTATTCAACATTCTCAAATACTTGTAAATACTCTACTCTTGATTGTCAGGTACAGAAGTTCAAAATATTCTTTTTACTTGAAAATATGTTTTGCTCTAAACATTATATGGGTTTGATAGAGAGGCCGTCAAATCTAATGAATCTTCCTTCTAACTTTTGTCCCTTGGGATGAAAGAAATGTTGAAAGAGATGAAGGCTTCCATAAATTCATTAACTCTTTTGAAATGTAATTTGAGTCTTTCCTTTTTAATCTTATATCTCTGGGTAACTTGATTTATTCCCAACGTGGAGTCTCCTGTCACAATTAGATGTTCTATCTTCATTTCTCGTGCGAGAAATAGTCCTTGAATCAAAGCTTCATTTCTGCCTCATTATTGGTGCATGCAAATTCAAGTCTGATAGCATGTGGATGCCAATATTTTTTAGGCTTATCGGGACGATTCCAACTCCACTCCCGGAACTTGATAAAGCTCCATAAAATGACATGCTCCAATAACCTTTAAACTGATTCTTTTGATTCCCCATGCCTTCAATCTACTCCATGTATAGGATAGCATAGTTTTTGATATCATCATCTATATAATCTTCCATTAGTTCATTATCCTTCTTTTTGAAGGAAAATGGCCTCCTGGGTTAACGAGGGACCTTAATCATTTCTCCTTCTTTATCTGGAAGCATCATGCAACTTCCATCATTCATTATGTACCCCCCCGATCATACATGACCAATATATTCCTAAGAAAACTCTATATGCAGGAGGAAGATCTACCACACCAATATTGAAAACTGTAATAATATGGGGAGCCGCCATGATCCAAGCATAAAAATATTTGATTTCCCCATAAGTTGGCACCTGTCTGGAATCAATTGCATATGTTCTTTCACTTGTTTAATAATATTTGGTGCATCTCATACCCAATGCCTCCATGATCGCCAATGTCATAATATTGCCAGTCACACTAGTGTCAATTATAGAATTATGAAGTGCAACATCATGATTTTCAATTGAAATATCAAAATGTCAGATTTTACCTATCAACTTGACAGTTGATGTGTTTTATATTTGTTTTGGACTTACAACAACAACCTCCATTCTTCTAGATGGATCATCCAACAATCACAAAATATTTTCCCCTTCTTGATGGATCTTTACCACTTCTGTAAAAGGAAGAGTTATCCTCAACTTACTCAAGTCCTCTACAACATTGTATTTCATCTGGGGAGGGTTTGAAACCAAGTGTTTCTTCTTTCTTCCAGTGATATCTTTCACATTTTTATTTTCCTCTTTATCATTCACCTTTTCTTTATCTTTTTCTTTAATTATTTCATTTTCCTTTTCAGAATCATCTTTATTTTTGGATTTATTTACAAACGCTCATGTTTGGGAAACATTTTCTTGTGAGTCAGGGTCATTGTTTCCTTCTTCAAATATATACATGGATGTCTCACATCCCTCCATCTGTATAGTTTCGAAACTTTCATCAAGTAAATAATCATTTCCTTGCTCAACCATTTGCTCGTCATAGATATCATCCAAAATAGTTGTAGTTGGGATTAGTTTCCTGGGAACCCTTTGTCTTTGTTTATTATCAGTGTTTTCAAACCTCACTCTTTTTTCTTGGGGAGGGTTCCTTCTTTTCTCTTGGAACGACATTCTCGGATTTTCTACATAATTATCACCCCTTCTTAATATGGTTATCTCATTTTGTATTTCCCTGATGGTTCTATTCATTTCTGCAATCTCAATTATTTGCTTCGTTTATTGTGCCACAACAGGGTCTACCTTCACATCTGGTATGGTTCCCTTGAAAACCCTCCTCAAATGGTTTCATTTTAGATCGTTCACGATTTCTGCTATTCATTCTTTCTCGAGCTAGAGGCTACTTGATCATCAATATTTAGGACTCCTAGCTGCCTCTGTACTTTTCCCAGGATAATATCGGGGTCGACACTCATCTCTATCACAATTTCTTCCATCTCATTGGCCTTAATCATTGCTTCCTCCAAGGTATCCATCTGGGATGTTCTGATAGCATATTTTACATTTGGGGGCATCACATTCTTATAACAACCAAGTATCACTAGGTCATTAGGTATTTTATCTTCTGGAATCTTACTCAGAGTTTTATTGAACCTGAGATTAAAATATCGTATTCTCTCATTCTTCCTAAATCCAATCTGGGTGAAATTAGTTAGAAGGGTATGATATGCAACTGGGGGAGAGAACACAATCAAGAACATGGCTTCAAGGTCATTAAATGAACTTGACCTAGTGTTTAATGTCGTATACCATTCATAGGCTCGTCTTGATAAGGTTTGAAGAAATAACCTTACCATCACATCGTCATAATCAACATGGTGAAAATAAAAAACATCAATAAATAAATTAAGGTGTCTTTTGGCATCAATTATTTCATCTCGAAAATATTCTTTCAAAGTACCCTTAGGGAGAACAGGGAGGTCATGTTGTTCACCTCAAATATTTAGAGGGGAATCTCTTAATCTTCTCAGGTTTCCAAATATTAGGCCTTCTTGATTTCTTCCACCACCTCCTCCACCTCCTTGTATTTCTTCATGAAGTGTTTTTCGTGGCTCTTCTTGTGGTTCTTCATTTCTTACTTCCATGTCTGGAGATATTTCAGGAATATGTTTTCGACTTCTTTGAATACATAGTTTCTTGCTTTTACCTCTGGTAATAGGTCCCTTGTATTCGTCTAGATTCAATTCTAACCTTGCACTTGTGCTCTTCAATCTTGTCTTTCATTTCTTCGGTCTTGTCGCTCCTTTCTCCTCTGTCTACAAAGTATTTCTCTTTCTTCTTCTTGGAACAAAGTCTGCCAAGATATTTCCAATTATTCCATGGTCTCAGATGTTGTTATTACCAAATTATATAACCGATGCAAGATGTTTCGTTGATTATTCAATCCAATTTCTAAGAGGGGTTGATCATCCTAGGGAAAAGTCATGTATTTTTCAAAAGATGGTAAACTATATTTCAAATTTTCAGTTCGAGTCCCTAGTATGGTTGCCAAAAAATTGACGCTTGAATCTATTAGGACCGAAACGAAAATCTCACAGGAATACAAATCCTCATGCATTTTATAGAGGTGGTACTCCTCTCTGTTTCAATATACTCTTGGAATTATAGATTTCAAAATAGTATAGGACTTGGAGAAAGTCCATCGCGATATTCAAAGAAATATAAAAGATGCAAAAAATAAAATGTTTTTTTTTTATTTAAAGAGAATTTATGAGAGATGAAAAGGAACCTCACACATCACATATTTGAAAAATATAAGAAAAATTTCCTCACATCCATCATAGTAAAACTAAATATTTTTTATCACATAAAACTAAAAGAAAATGGTTTGCATGCATAAGAGAACTTTAATAGAGTAAACACATGTGGAGCTCAAATAAAGAAAATGATAGATCAATCTCAAATATTTTATACTCAAAACTCAAAGTTATAAAACACTATCAAAATTGATCCCTAAATAGTTCTCTTGGGATTTCTAAGAAATATAAATTTTGTTACAAAGCTTTGAAATTTAAATGTGTTTATCCAAAGGACTAGGATTGGGGATCCCACAGACCATAAATAAAATATAAACAAAAATAAGTCGTGGAAAGAATATGATGGGTGATGACAGGGTAGCAAGACCTGGAAAAGAAGACAGGAAGAGGTTATCAGATTTCAGTTAAACCTTTCTAGTCAAAGAAGTGGAGTAACTCGATGAAAAACTGATAAAGAAAGCACAATGTGATCATCATAAAGTTACTATGATGGTCTCTCTCCTCTTTACTTGATTTTTTCTATCCTTTTATTTTCCTCATTGGAAGTTATAGGAACTGTCTCAATCACTATTCTTTAGTTAATTTATCAATTATCTTTTTAAACCAATATTTAATATAATTTTTCATTGCCGCAACATTTATTTCATGCCTGATTTTGATATTAAATAATTCACCTTCCAAATCTCTTAGGTCATGATAAATGTCATGTATTTCCTCCTCAATATATTTATTTTTCATAGAATAATCAACCAACCAATTATCTATCTCTTCTTCGTTATATTCAATTATGCCATAAAAAAATTTCGCCAATAACCCCTTTAATATCTCGACTTGTTCATCAAATTTTGCTATTTTCATGAACATTGAATTGAGAATTAACTTAGGATCTTGCACCTCATCAGTACTTCCTACCAGATCTATCTTTGTGAGTCTTTTGAATAATTCTTCTCTTTTCACTATGCCTTCATTGTATGCTTGGACAATGTTATTCAAATTCTTGATCTTTTCTTTCCAACAACCATTCAACTAATTAATTTGAATTAGAGAAGGAATAACCTCTTCTCTCTTTTTCAATTATGTCATGTTTGAGACTTTTATCCCAAATGGTAAACCAACATCTGTGTAGACTCCCTCTTCATTCTTTAAATCAGCTTGGATATATTCATGAAAAGCATGTGCCCTTGAACCGAAAGAAACAATAGTTTTTTATACCTCCCATGCTTCTATTATTAATGATATATATATTTTAATGTTTTTCTCTACATAACTTCAGACCGTTGTGAGAAAAATAGAAGATCCTTTTAATTTAATACCGGGTGTAGTTGGTTTAACCATTGTTAAAGTAATTTCTAGGATTAGAAGAGGCATCAAGGAAGTTTGCAATTCTCTGATATCCTTTAATTTGGCATTTTGAGCTTCTAAACCATCAATAGAGTCATCAAGCACATCCCCAATAGTCCTATGGATTTTGGAAATTTGGGATGGTCACATATCCTTCAAGTCAACCTCTCAGTGGGACTTTCCCTTTTTATTCTTCTGTTCACTTCTTTCTACAATCAACTTTTTAGAATCTTTATCAAAAAAAACACTTTGAAAAATGAAGGATTCTTCTTCACTAAAGGTCTCATTTCCAACGACTTCCAATAAATAATTTTGTTGAGCCATATTTTCCAGCTGTTCTATTGCAGGAAATATTTTCTCAATATTTGTTTCTAGTTTCATATCCTCCAAACAAAATAATTGGATGTCATTTTCTATAAGATTATCTTCTTCCTCTTTCATTAAATTTTTCTTTTTCTTTCTCACGGGGAGTTTGTGTCAACTCTCAATTTTTCCAGGGGGAGTATTATTCTCTCCCCATCCACTAGAACTAATGTTGACAATTTTTTTAACTGGGTGGGATGCTAGAGCATTGCTCCTGGATGTAGTATTCTTGGGAGTCACAATTGGATATTGAACACTTCTTTCACTGGGACCTTTTCCCTTTTGTTTATAAAAATCATTATTGCTAAGTAATGTTTCTAGATCACCAACAATGTGTACATGAGTACTTCTTTGATTGTTACCCTCTTCTTCTTCATTCAATATAGTTTGAATGAAAGAGTTACTGAAGCCCACTGAAAGCATATGTCCAATTCTCATTGTTGAAATGATTTGCAAATTCGTCAATTTTATTTGTATTTCTGAACATGAACTCTCCAATCTTCCATGGCAGGGGAATAAATTGTTTTTTTCTTTTTTCATGGAAAAAATGTAACCACAAGTTATATTGTCTTTCCACCTCTGTAATAAATAGTGTGTTAGATACATGATACAGGATAAATAAAGATTCTCTTTCGAGCAAAATATCCTTATGACATTGTGATTCTCCATTTGTTCTTTGTCCATTTTTTCTCTAAAAAATTGGTAGCTTGATCAGATATCCTTGATTTTTTTTCGCCCAACAACAATATTTTGAAGACTGAAACAAAATTATTATAAACTTCATAGAAAAACAAAGGGGTCTTATGTCTCCATAATGCCTGATACCAAAAGGTGACTGGATCTGTTTCACAATTCACCCTCTTACTTATGGTTAAGTTTGGGAATTGACAACAATGCACAATACCAAATTTTAGATAAGAAGCCATAAATAATATTATGTCCTTTTCATAGTGTGATAACTTGTTTCAATAGAAATGAGTTTTTCCCAATAAAAAATGGTATGTTCTTGTACTCTAAAATAAAAAAATATATAAAATCATGCGAGAGATAGAAGTAGTTTTTTCCTGACCTGTCAATCTAGTAAATAGCCATGCAATTTCTCGATAAGGGTTTTTAAAAGACTCAACCTAGATTTTGGTTATGTCTGTTGGGATAAATGTAGGATTCTCCAAATATTACAGCAGGAGGTCAAGCCCATTGTTATATTTGTTCAAGAATTCTCAACAATATTCACCTTTGAAAGTAAGAGTCGGCTCTGGAAGATTTAACATATTGTGAAAAACTTGAGGTGAAAGAGAAATTGGAGAATGATCCCGGAGTTGTATAATTATTTGACTTGGCATGTACTTCTCCACAAACCATGCAACGAGTTCCTTACAATCAAAAACCTCATGAACACACCCAACATGAGCGATTCTAGATGCCCAAATTATATGTTTATGTGCAAGAGGAGAAGAATAATACGAATATGATCTTTGTTAGCAGTAGAAGTGGTTCTTATACTACTTTAAGAATAAGCCTAATACCCATCAGAATTTTAAAAATTAAATCAATTTAAATTGGGTGGATCAACAAGAAAGAACAAGAAAGATGGCAACAGTTTGATTGTAGATCAGTGATCTACCATTGGGAATGAAGTCAAAACACTCTGCCTATTGAAGGAAATCAAGTCAAATCATCAGGTTAACATATTATATGATGATGATTAGAAGAAAGGAAAGTGAACAAAAAGAAGAATGTCTTCTAAACAAATATCCTCTCTGCAAAATAGATTAAAAAATGCTTGAACAAAAACAATGATTAACAGGTCAACTATAGCAGATACTTTGTTGCTTATGGATCCATTAATCAAAGGTAGCCTTTGATCCTCAAAACCTCCAATACATTCAAGCAAGAAGATAACAAAACAAATTGAAAACAAGAAGACAATATGAGAAAAATCTCCCATGAATCTTTAAAGGAAGAAAAATGTGATTACAAATAAGCAACTAAACTGCTCAAGATCTCTCCACTCTTGGATCATGAATCCAACCCTTTCTTTATCAAAATCCACTTCATATATAGTGAATGATCTCTCTCTACTATAAGGAGGTTGAAACCAAGGAGCTACATAGGATCCTCCTCCATTTAGGAGTCTATTACAAAAGATTCCAACAAAAACATAACAAATTCCTATTTTTTTGGGGTCTTGTCTATTGTGATAAATGCCTTTTGAAACAGGTCATGATGCTTGATTTGGTGATAGAACACATGTCCCTCATGTCCAAATACCTCCTAGGAAACCATTTGAACCCCCTCAGAAAGGTGACATCCCTCCTACAACTCGTATTTTTCAAATTGTTAGAGTTCACAGCGCCCTTGACAGCATGCATTGCGAACTTTGCTATAGGTGATGATTTCAACTTTTCTCCCAAATGGCGAACTGGGTCGAGCTTATTTTTGGTCAGAGATTCCACTATATTATGATTCATGTCCAACAACATTTAAAATTTATGATTAAAAAATGACTCTAATGTGTGCTAATTGCTACAAATTGTCCCAAATTACCAATTCGAAGTGCCTTTGACAACACGTGCTGTGAACTTTCATGTAGGTGCATGTTTCTTTGAAAAAAAGATTTTGATATTTAAAAATTGTACTATAAGTAGGATAGACCTTCAAGGAATGTTGCAAACTCATTACAACCTAAATTAAACTTGGAGAAAACATAAAAAGATGTTAAGTTTAACTCAAAATCCAAAATCATCACTTAGTGTTTTAACTACATGCAAAAACCATGACAAAAATTGATGTTGTGGGGAAGATCATCTTGTATTCATCTTTTGGTTCTTGTACTTCTTCTAGTAGCCACCTTATCCAACATATATAAATTCATTTTTTCCACTGCAGGATGCCCTCTTTTCATTTTCTGACAAAAATAAGGTAACCCACCCTTTGGAAGGCTTCCCTGAAAAATGGTTCAGAGTTGATGAGTTGCATGTCATATGGTTCAGTTCTCACAATATCTCCCCCCTTGTATATTTTCTTACTTTGTTGACTGTCCATAATTACTCTCTTACAAACCTCTTGTAGCCTCTTATGATAGCTTCTATGTGAAATATAGAATAAAACGGGGATTGTTTTAGGGTTTGATTACAAAGCTAACATACTTAGGGTTCACCTGTCTGAAACCTTATACACAAAAATAGTATGAAGTTGAGAAAATTGCAAGTAGGGAATGATAAGAGGGAAAACAATGAAATCCGAGTGAACTGGGAACAGGAAAAAAGAGACAACTCTATGTAAACAAAGGGTTTGCAATGCCAACAACCAATTTGCAATGCCAGTTTGCAGCGCACAATTTGTAGTGCAGGGTTATAATAGATAGTTTGCAACGCAAAATTATCAGTGGGTAATATTAATTGTTTGAAAAAGGAAGCTATAGGATGACCCTGAGATAACAATCTTGACCAATGAACAGAGTTTAGAACACCAAAACAGTGGGTTTCAATGGTGCATAGAGTTAGCAGCGCATGAACGTTTAACAGTTTGGAGCACCAACAATACACAACAACTTTACATTCTCAATAAACCATTTGAGAAGCATTCAATCGTCAAAGGGGTACCTGGTACGTATGGATTTTGGTAGGTGGTTTGTGAACTCGAGTTGGTCTTAAATGAAAGAGTCCAATTCTCTTCAATCTACTACAGCTAGTTTGCAGCGCCAGTATGCAATGCCATTTTTCAAACTCCAGTAGCGCGCTTCATGGGAACTATTACAATTGTTCCTTAACATAATATTGAAAATCATAATGAATTTAATCCACTAAAGATGATGAGATCTCCCCTGACACATTTTCAAAGTGCAATGATGAGAGATTAGTGCACAAGGTACTTCTTGGTATGCTGCGAACTCTTAGGTGATTTGGGAACAAGCAAATATGACATTCGACTTGACCTATAAATGGTTGGAAAATGACATAATGGAATTTTTTGTACAAACCCTTGAGACATGACATATGATGATGATGATTTTAAGACCAGGGTTGAGACCCATTTGACCCTTATTTACTTCATGATGATAAATGATAGCATGACACCAAGATTCTTACATGGACTAAGTTCAGAATTTTTGAGTCCTGAACATTTCATGTGCTAACATTGGCTCCATAGAGGATGGGATGCTCCATGTGAGTTTCCAAGAACATTGCAGTACCAGTGCCTTATCCATGGATAAGGACTCCTTCACCTCCTTCCAAATTTATGCAACTTATTCTGAAACCAAAATTTACTATTGCAAACCAAATGCAAATTGAATGTTGTACTCAAACTAAAAACTAAATACTTTCATGGAAATATTATTTATGCACACTCCTACTTTTACACCAATCAACTAAATTGTTGCTTGATCAAGTGTAATCACTTTCAAATGATGCCATAAAAGCATCTGACTGATGAAATGTAATCCTTGTTTGTATCTAAGTAAGAAGACATGAAGAGAGCATATCATGAACAACAAAAGTTCCACAAAAAACATGTACTCACAGCTACAACTTGATGAGATTCCAAAACTTGCAACATTTGGTGTAACGCCCGATATTTTGGCCTTAGGCAATTATAACTTTTCTTTTTTTCATTATAGTAATTCATTGCTTAGTAACTATTTGGACTTTGTGAAACTGATATAGACATGTGAAAGGTGTACGCCTAGACTTATTTGTGAGTTGCACAATATTATATTTTGTTGTTATATGTTTGTGATGATGATGATTATGTGATTTGGTTAAACATGTAAATTTAAATGTGGAATTTTGGTACATGGATACCAGTTTAAGTTATGTTGTGAATCCGTAAGATATGAAAGGCAGGATAAAAATAAACATACATTTCTTAATTGAACGTCAATACAAATATGGATTTTTATATGAAATTATGACATATATACATGGATATTAGTATTGGTGAACTAAGCTGCAGATTGACAAGTTATGTAATGACCAAATGAATGTAGTGTTGACGTAATTTGGATGCCGTAGACATCCAAAATATAGTGTATGTTATAAGTTGTACTTATGATTTAATTTATGGTTTCAAATATTTTTATGATCTGTGGTAAGTGTAGTTTTGACAGGACACACGACTTTCCCAGAGTGGTTGTTTGATGACATGACTCTAAGAACACTAGTTTCACAATAGGGCTTGATGTAGGGTGTTGACCCTAGTTCTATAAGGAGGGGTGGAGGTATTTCCCACCGTATATCCTCTGAAACCTAGAGTTGTGGGAGGGTTGTGTGAAGTCACGCTCCCCTAGACGTGTGATGACGACTGCTAGTTATGTTGACCCTAGTTCTATGAGGAGGGGTGGAGGTATTTCCCACCATTTATCCTCCAAAACCTAGAGTCGTGGGAGGGTTGTGTGAAGTCACGCTCCCCTAGACGTGTGATGATGACTGCTAGTTGCATGTTGGGGAAGCTTGGTCGAGATGTATGACACTTACGCTTACGGGTTCTATCTGGAGTTAGGTCAATATAGTTGATGCTCCAGCTTAGTCCAACAAAGGAAAGGATAGGATGGAAGATGGAAGTAGGTTAGGAAGGAAGGATGCTTCAATGTTAGTTGAGAATGTTGATTGGGGATTAGATATGCCACTATTGTTTACTCACTTGGTTCCTACCATGTTTAAAACCCTCTTTGATTTCCTATTGATATTTTAAGTATGACAATGAGTTATTGATGAATTGGTGTAATTTAGTTCGTTAAGATTATTAAATGATGCATTACTTGATCTTTTGTCCTACATGTCTTGGTGATCATATAGGAAATATGCACTAGAGGAAATGATTTTTTATCGTTAGTACATACATGAGATATGTGTCTGCTAGCTATGCACACATACCCTACCCATGTACACTAGTATAAGTAATTAATGTATTAATTATTAAAGTAAATTATTAACTATTTAATTGAATGTTTATTGAATATGTAAATTATATTGCATACAAAATATCTAGAAGCATTAAATACCTTCTTGACTTTGATRRATGGTGRGTAYGATGAATTAAATGAGCATGGTGGRGTGTTATGTACATTTTGGGGAAAATTATCAAATAACATTTATTAGCTAGCATGAGAAGAAAGATTTTTCATTTTATTTATTGTTGTTTAATGCAAGTCATTTATATTTAGTTTTATTTTAATATTTTCCCAAAATATCTAGATAAGGGAGGTTGATGGATAATAATGAGGGTGGTTGAGGAGACTTGGGGGAAGGGTGTATGGAAACTTGATAAATAGAGAGGAGAAGTGGTGAGGAAAGGAGGATTTGGGGAGGTTTGAGCATGGTGAGAGGTTGTGAAATCTTTGGAAGATATATTTCTTATGATGGTTTTCTTTGAGCATTGTGCTTTGTTGTTCTTGGAGTCACAGGCATGGAGGGCCAAGAAACCTAAAGGTTTCTTGGAGCTAGGAAGCTGGCTAGGCTCCTAGTTGGCAGGGAGGATTCTGTTGTTTCACTCTGGGAAAGCGAGAAAAGAATGCTTGGAAGCGCCCAGGACTACATTACAACCGATGAGCTTCGACAAGATAAGGTGGAGGTATTTTTCGGTGGTATTTGGTTATTGATATTTTTTATATACTTTTGTTTTAAGTTCAAAATCATAGAGTTATCATATTACTTATTTCATCATGTTATCTAGATTTATCATTGAGTAAATGTAGAAGAATTGTGTAAATGAAAATCAATGAAATTATGCTAAAACGAAGTTGTTATTGTGTATGTATTTAATAAATGGTTAATTGCTTAGCATCCTATAGAGGGGCTTTACATTTAGTATCAGAGCACGGTTCTAACACTTAGGGCCTATGGACCTTGCCAATTAAAATTTAGGAACAAATATTAATTCAAGTCTTTTGATTTATTTTAATTCTAATCCAAGTGTTATGTGAATGGAATAGCCCTTGTTATTGTCATAATTCATCTCTTTGTTGTTATCCCAAATGACTCTTATTAATATTATCACTACTATATATATGCATTGAAAACAATGCATGCGAATATCAACAAACAAACAAACAAACAAAAAATCTAATTACTAACCAAACCAAAGAACATACATAAAATCAAATAACTAAGAATTAAAAGAAATGAACAAGAAGATCCAAAATCCTTTGAATTTGGAAAATTATATCATCAATTGGCATAACACTTGGGACGTTTTAGCAAGTCAATGGAATGAATCCTATGGAAATTGGAAGAAGTTTAGATACGTCAGTTATATGAAGAGAAACCCTACTTCAAATGAAAGAAAATAGATAAGAGCGATGCCTCTCTTTGACTTGCACAAAGAACAACAAGTACTTGGACTAGATTAATGATATGAAATTCTTTGTCCAATGTATAAATTTGTGAAAATTTTCGAAGAAATCACTTTGAATGAATTGGACGCTCATGGGTATCAATTCTTGTATGTCTGGCCATTAGGGCATAAATTAGTATACATGTAGACAATGAAATTCGAGAACCATTCTATGGATTTTTTATCTTGAAATGATCCAACACAGTGTTTATAACTTCCTCTGTTTCTTGAAAAGCCCCCTGGTCAACAAGAGTTCCCTAAGTTTCCTATCACGGGCGCCTCGGAGACGGGGCTTGCTCCCATGGAATGAGCATATGCTATTTCTTGTTGGAACAACGTCTGAAATAAATCCCCATAAACCCTAAAGAAACCTTTGGTAGTATCCACATAGCCACAATAAGCAGAAGTGCGGAAAATGGCGACAGATTGATATCAAAATTGTAATTTTGGTGGCTAAGGCCATTGATGTGGAAATTCGGGCTCCCAAATTGTAAAATTGAAGGAATTTTGTTTTTAATTGAGTTTTGATTTGGGATTGGTTTTTAAATGAGTTCCCCAGATTCCCCAGCCAGAACCTTCTCTTTTTCATTTCAGTGTCGCGACCGCTACCACTTCGACACTCATATGCACGCTTGTGGCTATCATCACCACCTACTGTAGACAAAGTACGAGTACTGTGTCCTTCTGAATCTCGCGGAGATATAAAATTGCATGTTCCAGAGATATTCAAAGGCCCATATACAGTCGAGCCAAAGCCCAATACCAAGCATCAAGCTTACAAGGAGTCTATAGATTTCCCTGCCGGTCAAAACAATGGATAGAACAATGTTATGAAAGCTTGAGACATCCAAAGCTAACAGAACTGCTCACAGCTTGCGTTTGGTGTTGGGCTTGCATTTGGCGCTGGACTTTGTGTTATGTGTTGGTGTAGGTGCTTGGTTTGACAACTGTGGGCTCGAATAATTTGATTTTGGGTCTGTGGGACCAATATCTTTGGCTTAAAATGATAAGCACAAGAAAGGCCCATTTGCAGCCTCATATCCCTTGATGAAGTATCTGGCTCCAATGATTTTCCTGTTGCATTGAGCTGCACTAAAATTTGTGCCAGTTTGGCAGATCCCCTTCCATCGAGAAGGAACAGGTCCCATACCTACGTCATCGAAGCTTTCAGATTCAGGCCACACCCCTGTATCTATGTTAGCAACGATAATCTCCATCCCAAAATCAGATTTTCTTCGGAGCGATAGCGGAGTATTTTTTTTTCCAGTTTAAGAATCTCCACCTACATTTTCATCTAAGCCGAGGAATCCCCATGAAGTAGTTGTGTGCAGAGTTCTCCCTTGGTTAATGAACACAGACAATACCTTTGTGAGCTCCGAGAGAACGTGAACGTGTTGTTCTTCAAGACGAGTAGCAAAACCATTTATGGATCTGGTATAAGAGTAAAATTTGGCCTCCTTGGCTGCATCCTTGCTTCCTAATATTGATCCTAGAAGCTCATGATGAGAATCAGCTACCAGTTGGTGTTCCAGAGTCTTATCATGTTTAGTCTAGTTCCCTTTTCTGACCAGGATTGGCATTTCTAGGGATTCCAATTAAGTCTTTATGTTCCTGCATAGATTCTAGAGGCGCTGCCATTTCAATCCTGTCTGAATGGTAGTATACAATAATTTAGACACTCAACTCAATCTGCATAGGACTACAATATTCCAGCATTAATTACAGATTCACCGCCATTTAGATCCACCTACAAATTCAATGCCACTATGCCTTGAAAACGACTACAAATCTCTTGCGTAACGCATGAGGACAAGTGATGGGTTCGATTGGATTGGTTTCTCTTGCAATTCATAAAGTTTTCCTGACTTTCCTTGGGGGAAACATAAAATCAATAATCCAAAACCACTAATGCCATTAATGTTTCTTCCTTTTCCTATTGGATCGATCTTTGGTTGATAGTTTTTTTTTGTCTTATGCTCGTACCAGCCTTGGCCAACGTCGTATCATTTATTCCACTACACATAATTAAAACATATACAAGTAATACCTACTACATTGATCTACATTGTATAGGACGATGTTCCTTTCTCTTTCGTTCATTTATGGCGGATGTATATATATATATATATATATATAGAAAAGAGAGAAAGGTAGATGGCCTCTCCTTTTTTTTTTTTCAAAAAAAATTATCTCGAATTTATATAGCCAATAAATTCTTTTACATAAAAGGTAAGACTGAGTTCTGCCGCTAAGGACCCATACCAAATACAGCCATAGTGAATACAGGCTTTCCATACCGCCCCATTAAAAACCAGCATCCTATGCCAGAAAGGATTGCTAAACAAATCCGACAGAACGGAGACTGCCGAAAACCGACCAGCAAACAGGATCAGGATTCGATCCAGAATTAACGTTTTGAGCATATCAAATTATTCAAAAATATTTAATGTGGATATGGAGCTCTCAATTCCTCTATCGCAGTGATATATCGAGAGCCTTCCAATCACTGCCGATAAAGCCCTCTTAGAGAGAGCGTCAGCTGCCTTATTATGTGCACGAGAGACATGCTGAAATTTGAGGTTGGTGAAGCGCTGAGAGAGGGCTCTCGTTTGTTGCAGCCATCCTTCCAAATGAATGGAGTTGAGTTTGCTCTTGTTTGTAATCCAGTCTATGATAACTTTTGAGTCTCCCAGGATGTGTAGCTCGCCAATAGTCCAAAATGTCGCCAGGGAGAGCGTAGCCCATAAACCCAGTAACTCTGCTCTCGTATTTGATCCTGCTCCGCCGTTGAAAAACCAGTTTGTAATTCTGAATTTGTGATGTTTGAAAAAGCCTCCAGCGCCGCAGCAGGAGCCATCTGACTTAGCCGCTCCATCAAAGAATGCTATGGTGTGACCCTCAGCCAAATCGAGAGTCAAGGCTCGTTGAGGAGGGTTTCTGACCTTTGAAGAATGCCAAGAGAAATTTGCCAGGATTTTATGGAAAACTTTAGTCCAAGATGGCTGGGCGTCCTCGAAGATCGCTCGATTTCTCTCCAGCCAAATTTGCCAGGAGAAGTGGATCACCAGATTCGGAGAGGCCGAGATGAGGGAGAACCAAAGAGGGAAGCTATCGGTGATCGAGGCACCGCTCCAGGCTATCCGAAGATCAAAGTGTTTGGTGATTCGGTTCCAAACCTCAGCAGAAAAAGTACAGAACATAAGGAGATGGCTGAGGGACTCGGGCGCGGTTTTACAAAGAGGACAGGCGCTCGGCCCCACCCAGCCACGCGTTTGAAGGACATCCCAGGTGAGGAGCTTATTTTTCCCAGTCAGCCATGAAAACAGTTTGAGTTTGAGCGGAAGGTGGAGCTGCCAGAGCTTATGAACCCACGGCTCTGCTGTAACAGCTGGACGCGTCTTTTGAAGAGCTAGATAAAGGTTGTTTACTGTAATCAAACCGGAGTGGTCTCCACCGGCCCACATCAGAATGTCCAGCTCATTCCTGAGTGAAATGTCGGCCCTTTTAAGTGCCGAAGTGAATCTAGTCCACTCTGTATCCAGCGGATCACGCAGGTGGAGATCGCTGACAGAACTCCAACTATCTGGCAGAGCCCCGTCGCTTGTCTTCTTAATCTGAGACAGGGTAGTAAGATTTAAAGTCTGGAGCTGGTTTCTCATCGGTGGGGAAAGAAAGGCGCACTCCCCCAATCCCATAATAGAATCCCTGCCAATTAAAATCTTCGAGCCATCCCTAGGCTTCCAGCAAAGCCAATGGAGAATGACTGTTGATGCATTCACCAGACCTTTCCAGAATGGGGAAGCCTTTTTCATCTGGAAAGAAGGTTTTCGAAGCCAATGGAGAAGCGACTTAGACTCTAGGTACTTGTCAGAAATAATTTTATTCCAAATACTTCCAGTGGAGACAGCTCTCCAGTAGGAACTGGCCAGGAGCGCCACATTGAAAGAAAAGAGATTTTTAAGGCCCCAACCGCCTTCCCTTTTTGAAATGGATAAGGCCTGCCAGCTACATAGGTGGTAGCGATTTTTGTCTGAAGTTGCACCCCACAGAAAATTAATAGCAAGTCTCCGCAGCGTAGTGATAATCATAGAAGGAACCTTCTCCAACAACATCCAGTAAACTGCCAGACTCTGGAGGACAGATTGGACAAGGACCAGCGTTCCCCCCAATGAAAGCCACTTATTGCACCAGAAATTTATTTTCCTCTCAAACTTGGTCACCAACCAATGCCAGTCTTCAGGGGAAGTTGCTCCCATCTTCAAGTGGTACCCCAGGTAGGTGAAGCCCTCATTCAGATTTTTAAAGGTGAGAGGGATAGTGGCTTGGAGAAGTTGGAGTTCGGTCTCAGAAAGACCCCAATAGTGAACTGAAGACTTAGAGGCATTGATAGATAAACCAGAAACCGAGCAAAATTTCTGGAGCACATCAAGAATAGTGCGCCATTCCTCCGGATCTGCATTTGACAAAAGAAGAACATCATCTACAAACATCAAGTGAACGACTTTGACTAGATTAGATACCTTTATGCCTGAAATATTTTGCTCTGTAACACTTTGAGAGAGAAGTATGCTGAGTCCTTCCATAATCAAGATAAAAAGATAGGGGGAGAGAGGACATCCCTGTCGGAGTCCTCTCTCACTTTTGAAGAAAGAGGAAGGATCCCCATTAATTAACACAGCAAAATTAGCGGTAGTCACACATGCAAGGATCCAAGTAGAGAAGTTGTCGCCAAACCCCACCGCATGAAGAATTAGTCTCAAAAAATCCCAGTCGATGCAGTCGAAAGCTTTTTTAAGGTCTAGTTTCATGACTAGAGCCTTTAGGCTTCTCTGTTTGATACTGTGTAAACACTCATGCGCTGCTCCAATCGCATCATGGATTCTTCTACCCTTCAAGAATCCCAGTTGCTCTGCAGAGAGGCTCCTTCCGAGAAAAGGTTTTATACGGTTGGAGATTACCTTAGAAATAATCTTATAAATAAGATTACAAAGAGATATCGGACGAAAATCATTGAAAGAGACTGGGCTGCTTTCTTTTGGGATTAGGACCAAAAAAGTAGAATTTATGCTTCCAGCGATCTTGCCTTTAATTCTGGTGTCCTCCACCATCTGTAGAAGCTCTTCTCCTACAAGATCGAAGAAAAAACAAAAGAACTCTGAAGTCCAGCCATCAGGCCCTGGGCTTCGCTCAGCTTTGAAAAGAAAAAGGATATCTTTAATCTCGGCCAATGTGACAGGCTTATAAAGAGCTTCAGCTTCCTCACCAGAAACCATTCGAGGGAATAAATGAGCAGAGGACTCTTTTTCTTGAAGGTTGTGCGATCCTGTAGATCTGTACTGATTAGTAAAATAAGAGACCGCCTCTTCTTTTAATGCCTCCTGCCCTCGTATCTCTGTTCCACCATTATTGATTGACCAGATCATCTTTTTTTGTTTATTATGGCTTGCAACCTTATGGAAATATTTGGAGTTTGAATCTCCGCATCTAAGCCAAGTTTCCCGGCTTCGCAGCCTCCATGCAAAATCTTCGGCAAATAAAATATCGGCCCTGTTGGTTTCAAGTCTTTTCAACCTCTCGGTGTCTTCCATCGAACAGGGAAAAGTATTAGTACAGTGTGAAAGACTAGAGATTTACGTCTCCAGCAAGAGCAAACTGTTTTGATCAGCTAAGTGTTTCATATTAAACCAGTGCTTGGTCTTTTGTTTAAGGACTTTCAATTTCCACACCAAGCGGGTCTGTGGATTATGGTCGGTGTTGAAAAGTTGGTACGTCCACGTCGCTCTCACGAGCTCAATGTAGTCAGCCATTGCGAGACAAGAATGGTTAAATTTAAAAGGAGCAGGATTGGGAGGCTCGGTGAGCCTTAGCTGAAGAATAACCGGAGCATGGTCGGAGAAAAAAGGCGACTCCACCCATGAAGAGATCGGTCCAGTAGAAGCTAAAAGCTCAGCAGCCACAAAGTAACGATCCAGCCTTCTAGCAATAGAGTGCAGACCCATCCTACCGTTTCGCCAGGTAGGAGAGAGAATTGCAGGGCGAATGTCCAAAAGAGAATTGTTTTCAAAAATCGCTTTGAAGCGTGCACCAGAAGGATCATGGCCGGGAGCACCTCCCCATGATTCCGCAGCCTCAAAATACAGATTCAAGTCGCCCCCTAAGATGAGATTTTTTAAAGAGAGAATACCACTTTTTGCTAGCTTGGACCAGAAAGGTACTTTGTCTGAACAGGGACCATAAAGGTTGAGCAGGGATAATTCTAAATTTGTGGCTAAACAGTAGCCCTGTAAAAGAAGTCCCCCACACGACAAGGAGGGTTTCAGAGCTAAGTGGCAAGGGTCCCAAGCCACCAGCAAACCTCCTGAATTACCTAAGGAGCTCACTGCCGCTGAAAACCAGGAAGGACGAAACTGATAAATGAAATCTCTGGCTTTATTATCTGAAGTGAGAGTCTCTTGAAGGAAGATGAGATCGGGCTTGGTTCTCGCCAGCAATCTTCGGAAAGAGGCAGCCTTGAGGGTGCCTCCGATCCCTCTAATGTTCAGGGAGAGCACGATCATTACTTTGATTGTGCCAAGGCCTTCATTGCTCTAAGGGCCTTTCCATCCGATGTTGGCAAAACAGAGTCCAATTGCTGTGTGATTAGAACCTCCTTTTTCTTCCTGGAACTACGGGTTTGCAGAGGGGAAATCTCTGTAGCCAAACCTCGTGACCAGGTGAAGGACTTTGTAGTCCCTGGTTTAGAATTTGAAGTACCTGCTCCATCTGTCTCAGAGATAACTTCTTTGCCTCGGTAAGTAAGAAGCTCAGTCGTATGACTCGGGTGAGGATTAGAGAGTGACGAGCGACTTATAACATCCAGGAGAGTTGTTTCCTCCTCTTCCGGTTGACAATAACCAGGTAGCTCCTGTTGGACTTCGGATTGTGTCTGAGAAGTTGGGTCTGTGGAGGGAGGCCCGGTCGTTGGTTCAGCCGAGGAAACAAGTGTATGGGGGGATACACCAGAAGGGTGTACCGATTCAGGTGGGAAAAGAACAGTCGAATCAAAGAGGGGGGGAGGATCGGTATGGAGGGAGGGAGACACTTCACCAGAAGAGGAGAGCCAGCGATAACTATTGATTACATCTCTATCTACTGCAGAGAGTGAACGGTAGAGGGACGGGAAAAAAAGTCTAAGTTTTGTGAGCGGCTCTTCATCCTGTGTCGGAGAGCAGGAGCTGGGGACCGGATTCGATTCCAGGTAAGCCAGAGCAGGGTCTACTTCTGTGTATTCCAGTGGATTCAGATGGAGCTCATCCGCTTCAGAACAGGGATTCGAAAACTTACCCGGGCAAGAATGGCGAAGATGGCCCGTTTCCCTACAAAGGTTGCACCGGAACGACAGTCCAAGATAGTCCAGGAGTTGTTGATGTGTACGTCCGCGCCAAACAATGTCTAGCTTAGCCGGCAAACCTGCTGTGATGTCAACTGCAACAAGGATCTTACCCATCTTCCTCGATGAGCTCAACTTAGCCTGAGGGTCAAGAGAAATGAACTGACCAATGGAGTTTCCAATCTCTCTCAACGTATCTTCATTCCAGAGATGAAGAGGGAGTCCCGGGAGGAGGACCCAAAGATGCCGGTGCTGAAAGAACTCGGTTTCAGGGTTGAAATCCAGTCTCCATCTCTTCAGCATAATGCTGCTACCCCCGAAGGTCCAGTAGGTGGAGAGAAGCTGAGAAGCATCGTCCGGTGACTTGCAAATGAAACATAGCCATCCTTTTTTAAGGTAAAGGACCTCAGGAGCATAGCCTAAAAGAGGAGACCACCTTGACTGAATCCAATCCTCCAAGGGCTGTTTGCTTAGGCTTTTATAAGAGACTCGGCCCACCAGAGCGCTGGTTGACATCTTACACAGGTCTTCTAGGCCTACACCGTCGCCCAGTACTAAACGATTTGTATGCTTTGAAGCCTTCCACGCCTTACGTCTGAAAGGAGCTCTGAACGTGGGCAATGAGTCTTTGTTTGAGTACAGGACAGGTGAAGGGTCAGAGGGGAGTCTAGAACAGGCTCTTTGTGTCCCGGTTAAAAACTCAGTGGTGAGAAGCGGAGCAGGGTGCTTCTCGGCGGGAAATGTTGACACAGGAGGATTTAAAAGGCTTGATGATGGTTTTTTTTGAAATGAGTCAACCTTTTCGAACAAACCTTCCTGTTCCCAGAGTAACTCGTCTGTCGGGTTCATCAGAGATTCAGTCCGACTTTCCATGTTAAAACTCAGTGGGGAAAGCAACCTCAGTAGGGAAAGCGGGGTCCCGCAAAAAGGACAGGTCTCTCGGATCGAGTTAGTGGGAGAACTAGGAGACCGTGACAGTCAGAGGAAGACAGAACTGAAAAGTTCCAGAGGGCCTAGGAGACAAAACTGGACCACCAGTAACAGAGTTCAAAAGACTAAACAGTAACTAAACGACAAAGTGAGGGAGACCGTATGTGCTATGGAAGAAAGACTGTAGTATTCTTTCAGGGAAACGAGACTGTCAGTAGGTTCAGAGAAAGACAAGATACAAGGATCACGCAGACCAATGAGGACCATCCAGTAATCAGAAAAAGACAAAACCAGGAACGCTCAGACCAATGCGAGACCTCCATTTATCTGGAAGTTTATGCTTAGAATGGCAGAAAAGCAGGCTCCTGGTCCGCCTGGTTCGGAGGGTCCGCCATGAAACTCTGGAACTTTTTATCGATCCGGTAGATGGCCTCTCCTTGAAGTTGGTTTTAAGTTCATGTAAATATAATTTTTTTTAAGAATAGATTTATGATATTATTATATTTTTATTTTTATTTGTTTTATTTTTTTACTTTTGCTTGGGTTTAATGAATATATGTTATGTTTTCTTTTATTAATGTATGGATGGTGACATGTGGTCATTATGTTATTTTCTAGTTATATGTGATCATCTCAAGGTTTTCTTTCTAGTTGATACATAAGATATTTTTGGAATAGTATGTGAATTATGTTGGAATTATACTAGAGGATAGGGAACCTCATTTTGTTTTTGGTATGATGAATGATTCCTTCTATAAAATATTGAAATGCTACTTGTCAACTAATCCATTAAGTTTTACTATTACAAAAAACCATAGTCAACTAATAGATGAAGACCTTTTTAAGTGGTCTGGGTTAATCAAATCAACCTTGAATTGTGGGAAATTTATTAAATATTGTATAAATATATGAGCTTAAGTTGTGAGTAAATATGTAAGAAATAGTGATATGGTGAATAATGATAAATATACATTATGTTCTGTGTTAGTAATATAATATTGTTTTAAACCACCCACTTCCACCTTAGATCTCTTATAAAATATATTAAATTAATATCAAATAGTTTTATATTAGGAAGTAAAATTTTATAAATGGAAAATGTATGTAAAATAGTAATACTACTATACCATATAAATTAATCATATATAATAATGGTTAGGGTGTTTTGACCATAAGGTAATGATATCGAAATTAATAAGGGAAAAGGAAAATTATGTGTGTTTAATTTCACTATAATAATTTTAATAAGGATTTAGGGAACAACAAACAAATGTTTGGAATTTTTACTGAACTATAAATATATTGGTTAAAAAAAAAAAAAAAAACACTTGTGGATGAGAAAGGCATTATGGTTGAGGCAAGGGAGTGCTTACTCAGGAGAACCTCATGTTTCAAGCATATAAAAGATTAAGAAATAGTAAAAAATGTTGTTAGAATAAATCAATTAGATTAATAAAATGTGTTATATATATTTAAATTATAAATGTGGTGCATAGTGTTGTGTAGCTAAGTTGTTATGGAAATAGGGTGGCATCAAGAGTATAAGTCCATCACATTGCAATAGGGAAACAAAATACAACGACTGTAAGTGTAGAATTATGTAACCCCTTGAAGCTAGAGTGTGGAATATGATTCTTAGAATATGGAATAGAGAATTCAAAGTGAATATTATAATTAAAGACCAAATTGATATGTTTTAAGGTTAGGGTGATCGTATTGAAAACAAAAAAAAATAAATCTTATAACTTAGAAAATAAATGGTTGAAGTGGAAAACATTGTGTAATGTATGAATTAGGAGTCGTCCTCCACTTTATTAGTAAGTGGAAGGCCTTTAATAAATTTTATTTTGAATAAAAACATAGTCATAAGCATGGTTGTAGTGATTGTAAGGGAGAATCTAACCTTAGTAATGTTAAGAGTGAAGGACACATTAATGTTACAAGAAAGACATTTACCACTTACAAGTTAGCAAGAGGATGACTCCATGAGGAGGTCAACAAACGCTCAAACTTTCCATAGTNTAGTGATTGTAAGGGAGAATCTAACCTTAGTAATGTTAAGAGTGAAGGACACATTAATGTTACAAGAAAGACATTTACCACTTACAAGTTAGCAAGAGGATGACTCCATGAGGAGGTCAACAAACGCTCAAACTTTCCATAGTGTTTATGTTATAAGTGGCAACTTGCGATGGGTCCTACTCCTAATTCATGTATATTATATGATGAGTGTGTGAGAATATTTGTAACTTTTCTACTGATACTTATTCTTCAGAGAAGGAAGGTCATGTGGCAGTTTATCATTGGCTAGCAAAAGATTGCATAGATAATAGAGAATTTGGTGTGGTGTGCTATTGAAATTTTAGCTAGGTTAGGAGTGTAGCTTATATACTTTGGGTTGCTTCTATACTTAAGTATGAGTAGGAAAGGGTCTTGACCCTAGAGAGAGTGTAGTGCGAAGGAGGAAGTTGTCGGTTGTACTTAATCATTATGTAGGTTAGTATGGTGATATTGACAACATAAGACTGTAGTGGGTGCTTATGTTTAGTTCCACATTCTAATGAACATTCAAATGGATATTGTAAGTGAGCCTATGTTGTGAATTTAAAACTTGAGTTTATAATGATAAGTGAAGTATCATGACAATGTGTTTTATTATGTCGTAAGGCATGGCATGGTATATCAACCAAGTTCTATTAGTCACTATGCATGAGTCCGTTGTAAGAGGGATGAGTTATCTAAATGGGAGGAAACACCTTGAAATGCATTAATTGGTCTAGCAACTACTTGTTCACTAACAAGGATTTTTCCCTATGAAGAAACTGTGTTTGAAAATAAATAAGTAAATAAATAAATCTAGATGAGGAATGATGAACACATGCTTCCCATTGTTAAAAAATGTCTTTCATGGTAGGGGAAAGAACTTGGAAGTGCTCGAAATAGACAAGAAAAGAGATAGATACCAAAGTTGGTAAGTACTATGTAGGTATAGAGGATATAGTTTTGAGACGTAAGAAGTACAATGGTGAGAAGAGAAGACCTCAAGGACAGATGACTAAAGATTTTGGAATGAACTCTTGTAGTAAATTTTTTTATTGATATAAAATATTCACTAACCCATGTGTCAACATGGTGCTCTTTATGTATAGGCATGTTTGTAATAATGAATTGTTGATAGAAAGAAAGATTTTCCTCGACTGTGATGAAGAGATTCCTATACTAGACAATTAACTTGTTTGAGATATAATCTATACAACTTAAGAAAAGAGAGATATTCAGGACAATGGAAAAAAAAAAAAACCATTGAAGTGATGACATCACATGAAAATCATTTAGTAGTATATTAGTCAATTTTCCTAAGCATGGGAAATTTTATGATGGAATATGTATTGTATCACTCAAGTTAGAGTGATAGTAAAGTCAATGATAATTGGTTATAATTTTTAAGATATTCTAGGTGGAATTATATGCTTGGCTTAAATTATAAACGAACTCAATATAAGATTCACTTAACTAAAGAACCAATAATGAGATAAGATTCTAATTGGCTGTCAAACTAGTAGACTATACTTTAATATACAACTTAGGAAGAATAAATCCATAAGAGAAGCATGTCCTTTCATTAATTTAATTACCAATGGTAATAAAATAGAGTCAAGACATAGTAAGGTGCCTATTAAATAGGCGTAGTTGCAATCAATATATTAATAGCCTCGACATGTTTTAATCAAGTCATTGTCCAATGAGACCAATATAATGCAAGGTTTGCTATCGAGAAGGATAAATAGAATTTGTGTCATAAATTCTATTCATATTGTGAATGAACATAACTTCGGGACAAAGTTTCTTGAAGGGTGGGTGTATGTAACGCCCCATATTTTGGCCTTAGGCAATTATAACTTTTATTTTTCTCATTATAGTAATTCATTTCTTAGTAACTATTTGGACTTTGTGAAACTGATATAGACATGTGAAAGGTGTACGTCTAGACTTATTTGTGAGTTGCACAATATTATATTTTGTTGTTATATGTTTGTGATGATGATGACTATGTGATTTGGTGTTAAACATGTAAATTTAAATTTGGAATTTTGGTACATGGATATTGTTGGGCTCTAAAGATGTCCTAAAAAAAACCTCTATGCGTCAACCAAAGGTAGGCACTGGCACAAGCATTTTACTTGTCGCCTACGTAGGTTCTTACCTTATGTTTTCAATACCCAACCTCCAGAGATGAAACACTTGTAAAGGAACAACAATCATAAAGGGAACAACAATTGTTCTATTCAAAGGAACAACACGACCTACAAAAGGAACAACAATCGGAACAAAAGGAACATCAGTCGTTACATTGGGTCGAACTAATGTTGAATTAATTGCATTGTAGTATTCACCCAACTATCTAATTTGTCAACCCGGGGTTCGTAAACTAACGAAGCACACACAAAGTATATACAAGATTGAAGTGGGACTAATCTAATCTAATGTTTAAGCTACAACTGAAATTGAATCATTAATCTAACACACGACCGAAATAGAATCATTAATCTAACACACGAATTGGAATTGAATTAATCTAGTTTCATAAATGAAATTAATCTAGGAATGAGAAATGGTGTGAAGGAATTAATCTAGAAATGGAGAACTACATGAAGGAAAAGCAAGTACAACATGTGAAGATTTAAATAACACAACAACATATGCGAGCTCATGCCAATGAAGCAATCTTCTATTACAATAACCAAATCAATCTTCATAAAAAAATAATAAAAGCATGAAAACCAAAACCATGAGTCAAAGCTAAGAATCCCTTTCTCTTTCGAATCCTAATGGCTACCATTAATGACTACTCTAATTCTCTGCTTACAACTGATTGAATTCTAATTGCTCCTAATTGAATTCTCATGAAGAGAGAGCACTCTCTTTTATACATGAGATCTTTGAAGATAAGATAACCATCTCATTATTACAGATCCACTTTTCTCTCAACCTATTTCCCATTATTACAAAATATAATCCCTTTAAATCCTCACACATATCTCTCATATATCTTAGATAAGATATTCCAACCAAATCTCCATGATCTTCTCCTTGGAATGGGCTTGAATTATCTCCTCAAATATTGAAATGGTGGAGGAAATATTCGAGAAGTCCTTTGAACTAATCCTTCACATATTCCTACACATTACAAAGCTCACACATATTTGAGATATATATGAAAACATGTCAATTTTCTAACATTTAATCACAAATTCCCTTTTAATACTAAAATGAATAAAGTGGAGAACAATAAGGTGAAACCCA
>ML778656.1:540583-554297 GCA_009831015.1 Picea engelmannii | reverse complement strand
ATTTGTAACTTTTCTACTGATACTTATTCTTCAGAGAAGGAAGGTCATGTGGCAGTTTACCATTGGCTAGCAAAAGATTGCATAGATAATAGAGAATTTGGTGTGGTGTGCTATTGAAATTTTAGCTAGGTTAGGAGTGTAGCTTATACACTTTGGGTTGCTTCTATACTTAAGTATGAGTAGGAAAGGGTCTTGACCCTAGAGAGAGTGTAGTGTGAAGGAGGAAGTTGTCGGTTGTACTTAATCATTATGTAGGTTAGTATGGTGATATTGACAACATAAGACTGTAGTGGGTGCTTATGTTTAGTTCCACATTCTAATGAACATTCAAATGGATATTGTAAGTGAGCCTATGTTGTGAATTTAAAACTTGAGTCTATAATGATAAGTGAAGTATCATGACAATGTGTTTTATTATGTCGTAAGGTGTGGCATGGTATATCAACCAAGTTCTATTAGTCACTATGCATGAGTCCATTGTAAGAGGGACGAGTTATCTAAATGGGAGGAAACACCTTGAAATGCATTAATTGGTCTTGCAACTACTTGTTCACTAAGAAGGATTTTTCCCTATGAAGAAACTGTGTTTGAAAATAAATAAGTAAATAAATAAATCTAGATGAGGAATGATGAACACATGCTTCCCATTGTTAAAAAATGTCTTTCATGGTAGGGGAAAGAACTTGGAAGTGCTAGAAATAGACAAGAACAGAGATAGATACCAAAGTTGGTAAGTACTATGTAGGTATAGAGGATATAGTTTTGAGACGTAAGAAGTACAATGGTGAGAAGAGAAGACCTCAAGGAAAAATGACTAAAGATTTTGGAATGAACTCTTGTAGTAAAATTTTTTATTGATATAAAATATTCACTAACCCATGTGTCAACATGGTGCTCTTTATGTATAGGCATGTTTGTAATAATGAATTGTTGATAGAAAGAAAGATTTTCCTCGACTGTGATGAAGAGAATCCTATACTAGACAATTAACTTGTTTGAGATATAATCTATACAACTTAAGAAAAGAGAGATATTCAGGACAATGGAAAAAAAAAACAAACAGTGAAGTGATGACATCACATGAAAATCATTTAGTAGTATATTAGTCAATGTTCCTAAGCATGGGGGTTGATTGAAAATAATATACATACAACAAAGGGAAAAATAATTTTTTTCACAGCGCTCTGCAAACTAGGGTTTAGAACTGTTCGGTACTGATCTACGGCACCACAGCTGTGGCCCCGCGGGGGCTCATGAATCGCAAGGAAGGGATGCCTCAAGGCGTCTCCTACAACGATGTCACGGCGAATGATGACTCCACTGAAGGGTTGAAGCGGCCGACTTTTGAGACACCACCAAATCTGCGCGCGGAGCTTCTGGAGGACGGGACCTTCAAAGACAAAGAGATGGAAATAGACCCTGAGAAGGAGAAAACCCCTAGCCAAGCCTCGACTCCATGGCTGTCGGGTAAATGTATTCTGCAGGCGCCACAAGCCCCGAAATATGTTATCAGCTCGTCGAGGATAGAGGTGCAGAAGCAGTATATGAGGGACCACGCCCTGGTGGGTAAATTTCTTGGGCTTTGGCCCTCGGAAAGAGATCTGGTCAAATGGATACAATACTGGTGGAAGCCGAGAGGGAATTATGATTTACAACTGGGATCCAAGGGTTTTTTCACGATTATCCTCCATAACCTGGAGGATCGCAATCGCATCTTTGATGGAGGGCCATATTTCTACAACTCGGCAGGACTCTTCTTAAGATTCTGGACTGAGAAGTTCAGCCCTGAGAAGGAGGAATTTTCCCATGCACCAATATGGATTAGGTTATACTCCTTACCCCAGGAGTTCTGGTTAGAGGAGGTCCTGGCCGGAATTGGGAATACTATTGGCATTTATGTCAAATCTTCAGAGGCTACCAAGCAACGACGCTACACCTCTTATGCACGAATATGTGCATATCTGAACATAGCCAAGCCGCTTCCAGGATCCATCACGCTAGAATATCACGACGAGGATTGGTCTCAAACCATCGACTATGAGCATATTCCATTCCGCTGTAGGAAATGCCATGAGCATGGTCACCTCTTCAGAGATTGCCCACTCAACGCAACGCCAAAAGAAGGGAACCCAGAAAGAAGCAAGGACAAGGACAACTTCATGCAACCAGTGGGGAAAATACGTCAAGGCAGACGGAAGTAGCCGGCTCAGGTAAGTAAGGATCCTTCAACCAGTAATAAGTTTGACGTCTTGCAAAACCAACCGGAAAACCCCTTAATACCTCCTCCGAGCAATGCTACTCAACCTATCAACCAAGGAACGGATCAACCAACCGAGGGCAAGGAGTATGACCTTCCCCCCNGACGATGGGGAGGCGGACATGGAGCTAGAAGAGCAAGACCTAGCTGGAGTGGATCTAGAGCACCTGGAGCACGCCTACAGGCAGCAAAAACTTTACACTATACCCAGAGATCAACTGCGGAAGGTTCACAAAGTGTTCCTTAATTCCTCAGCTGGATCCTCAGCTCGGGCCAGCAAAATTCTAGGGATCCAGGGCGGTCAATCAAAAAACCTAGCCAATACCCAGAAAGATGAAAAGAAAAGGGGTAGAAAATCAACCAACAAGCTCATACAAGAAATAGGGAACTTTATGGTGAACTCGGGACAAATCAACCTGATTTCGGATAGCTTTCCTCCTCTCCCCAACCCCCTGTCATCATGAAGATCATCACATGGAATATCAGAGGCCTCAATGGACGCAGCAAGCAAAAACTGCTGCGGGATCTGATATTAGCAGAAAAGCCAGAAATCTTACTTCTACAGGAAACAAAATGTACTTTAGAAGACATTGACAAGCTATTACCTTACTGCTGGAAATTGGGGAAGGCAATCTCAATAGATGCTACAGGAACAGCGGGCGGCCTAGCCGTCCTATGGAACACCAATGCTGTCATAGTGGACAATTTCATTACCACTAAATGGTCTATCACTGTTGATTACAGGCTTATTGGCTCAAATAGGCCTAGACACTTGACCAATGTATACGACCCGGCCAGCCCCCGGGACAAGCAAGCCTTCCTCAGGAGCCTGCGATATGTTGATAGCCTAGCACAGCACATAAACCGGATCGTCGGTGGCGATTTTAACATTATTCGTAGTTTGGGGGAAAAAAGAGGCGGCTCTAGGCACCTGGATCGGGACTCTGGGGACTTCAATACTCTCATAGACAAGCTTCAACTTGTTGATCTGGGCACGGACAACGGCTTGTACACCTGGACAAATAGAAGAATGGGCATTCATCAAATTGCCTGCAAACTGGACAGATTCCTGGCATCCGAATCTCTCATGCTGGAAGGCACCATAATAGAATCAGCTATCCTAAATGTCTCTGGTTCAGATCATTGGCCCTTGCAATTAAGGATGAACATCCTGGCCACCCCCGGTAAGAAACCTTTTAGGTTTGAGAAATTCTGGCTAGACCACCCAGAGTTCCAAGAAAATATCCAGGCCTGGTGGAGGGAGGCCGAGGTTCCTCGTGGATCCAAAATGTATCAATTCCAGCAAAAGCTAAAAAACCTTAAGCAGACTCTCAAAACTTGGAATCAGAGTACCTTCGGCAATATCTTTGATGCACAAAAACAGCTGCTGGCACAATTGGAAGGGATTCAGCAGTAGATTAGACTTCATGGGATGACAAATGAACTTAGAGCCTAGGAAACAACAATAAATTAGCAGCTCGAAGTCAAGAAAAAGCAAGAGGAGATATTATGGAAATAGAAATCGCGAGTGCAATGGCTCCGAGAAGGGGAGCGAAATACTAAATTCTTTCATAGAACCGTCATCCAAAGGCGACACACCAACAAGATCACTCATCTCCTTTCAGACGAGGGGGACACTATACATTCCCATGAGGACATGGAAAATACCTTGACAGGCTACTTTCAAAATCTCCTCACAGAACCCAGGACAGATAGACATGAGGCTATCAACAAGGTCACGCGGCATGTACCATCTCTCGTCACCCTGGAGAAAAATTCCGCCCTCTTACGCCCAATAACAATAGAGGAAGTGGACCAAGCTCTTCAAGAGACTCCCAAGGGCAAGGCTCTAGGCCCCGACGGGTTCACAAGTGACTTTTTCCATCACTTCTGGCCGCTGATCAGAACAGAGGTATGGGAAATCTTAGAGGACTCCCGAGCCACGGGCCAAATTCTCTAGGCTCTCAATTCCACTTTCATAACCTTAATTCCCAAAGAGGGGCACGCACATCATCCCAAGCAGTTCAGGCCGATAGCTCTGTGCAATGTTATTTACAAGCTTCTCACCAAGGTCATAGCCAGGAGACTCAAATCTATCTTACCTACAATAATTTCCCCGAAGCAATCAGGCTACGTGGAGGGGAGACAAATCCTAGACAGCATCATCCTTGCCCATGAGGTGATCCACTCCCTGTAGAAGACCAAGACCCCAGGTATGCTCCTCAAATTAGACCTCTCTAAATCTTTTGACAAAATCAGCTGGGAGTACATGCAAGTAATGCTCCTAGCTTTTGGCTTCGATCAGAGCTAGGTAACATGGATAGTAAATCTAACCTCTTCGGCTTTCTTTTCTATTCTTATCAATGGTGTCCCATCGAAGCCCTTTTCCCCCTCGATAGGGATCAGGCAAGGAGATCCCCTCTCTCCGTTCCTGTTCATTATCCTAGCCGAAGGCCTTAGCAGATCCATTCACGCAGCCATTGACTCCAAACTCCTGACAGGTCTTTCCTTGCATGGTATCTCCCTGCCTATCTCGCATAGCCAATTTGTTGATGACACCCTCTTGATGGGCAGTCCCACAGTCCGGGAAGCTAGCTCCCTCCTGGATATCCTGCAAACCTTCGCTGACGCCTCGGGCCTAGACTGCAACAAGGATAAGTCCCAAATCTTCTTTTTCAACACCCCTCCTCCGGTCCAGTGTCATATCTCTGGCCTCCTTGGTTTCAACAGAAGTTCCCTTCCGTCCAAATACCTAGGCATCCCCTTAATTGACAATGCCCACCGGAACTCCTCCTGGGAATACCTTCTCTCTTCCTTCTCCAAAAAGCTCTCCTCCTGGACCTACAGAGCTCTTAATCTCCCCAGCCGCCTCATCCTTCTCCAAGCCGTTCTCCAAGCCCTTCCGATCTATGCCTTCTCTGCGCTAGCTGCCCTGAAGGTCATCCTTACCATTATTAAAAGCATTCAGAGAAACTTCATCTGGCAAGGCCTCAATACAGGGAAGAAAATAACGCTGGTTAGCTGGGACAAACTCTGTCGGCCCAAGGAGCAAGGAGGCTTGGGCTTGAAGGATCCCTTCATCATGAACAAGGTGCTAAGCACCAAGATCTGGTGGCAGTGGTTAAAAATCCCCAGGGACCTTTGGGCTCGACTTTGGAGGAAGAAATATGCTCCGAACGTGGCAGAGAAGAATCTAGTCCGCTGGAATGAGGATAGCCCAGGCTCTATAATATGGACAGCAGCTAAACAGAAACGACAACTGGTGACTGACAACGCCTTCTGGGAAATCAAAAATGGGAAAATGGCCCTATTTTGGCAGGACTCCTGGCAACAATGGCCGATTCTGAGCAAGGAGGACTGGGCCCCTACCATCTGCAACCCAGCCACTCGAGAAGGCCTAACAAAAGTTGCTGACTACTGGCGAGATACCCCCCTAGGGGACACTTGGCGCCAATGGTCTCTGGACAGGGACAACATTGATGTGGAGGCAGGCGTGGACTTAACTCCGTGGCAAGAAGAGATGGCGAAGCGGAAAATTCCAAGCATAGTAGGGGAGGAAATCTTAAGATGGGGATACAAACCATAAGGAACCTTTAACACAAAGGAGGCGTACCAGCTCAAGGCTCCTTTAGACCCTCTCCCTAACACGAAACAGTGGCGCAAGCTATGGAGTCTCAAGCATTAGCCAAAAATTACCCTCTTCCTCTGGCTCGTGAATCACTCTAGCATCCTAACCTGGGATAATCTGGCGAGAAGGGGCTTTGCGGGCCCCTCTGTTTGCCTACTCTGTGGAGAGGTAGGGGAAACTATGAATCACCTTCTCAACTCTTGCCCCTACACAGCTCAAATTTGGGATCAAGCGGCGCTCATCATGCGCACCTCGGACCGCTGTCGGGATAGCATTCTAACTACCATCACCGAGTGGAGGGATCAAGCTTTCCAATCCCACCTCCTCAACCGAGTATGGCAACTACTACCAGGATTTATCCTTTGGCAAACTTGGAAAGAAAGGAACCGAAGGCTCTTCAAAGCTCGGTCCCTACCTTGGCAATATTGCTGGTATCAGTGCTGTCGGAACATCCAGGAGACTCTGCCTCTTCAAGCGTGGTCTAGAGAGGACGTTAATAGCAACCAAGTTCAACTTCCCATCCTTCGGTACTGGGCTCCTCCCTCCACCTCCACAACTCCTCCCCGTTCTCCCCAGTCCTGTCTCCCCGGCAGCCCCTCCTTCTGGTCTCTTCCCCCAGAAGGTTTCCTCAAGCTCAACTTTGATGGGGCCTCTAAGGGTAATCCGGGCCCTGCAGGGTATGGAATTATTTTTCGCAATCATCAGGGGAACATCCTTCTCATCAGCGCGGGCCCCATAGGACATTCCACAAACAATGTAGCAGAATTGTGGGGTCTAACCAGAGGATTGCAACTAGCTATTGAAAATAACTTCACCAATCTAATTGTGGAGGGCGATTCTCAAATCATCATTAACTTGCTACGGAGAATTTTGAATGAAGCCAACCTAGAGCGCATTTCGCCCAGCTGGAGACTCTTGCATGGGCTGCAGATCATCTCGGACTCTCTACGACCAAATTTGACCCTCATCCCAGCTCACGTCAGACGGAAGGTGAATCAATTTGCGGATGATCTGGCCAATATGGGCATCAATCGGGGCGAGCCGAAACTCATTTGTAATTCATCCCTGGAACTCGATCATCCTCTACTCTAGCATTGCATACACAAAGCTAGGACAATGGATGCTCCCCCGAATGGGGTGTTAGTGAGGGCCAGCTAGTGCATGCAGGAGCACGGCGGGTGCCAACGAGGCACGGAGCCACGTGATGGGCCCGTGCCTCCATCCGCCACCCTTCGGGAGTATTAATGAAGTTCTAATGGCGATGGGAAGGCTCGTTTATTTCCCTCGACCTCCGCATTTTGATATGGCTCGGGTGATTTTCTCCGCTGTTATTCTCTGGTGTCATTGCTTCTGCTGGTGGCTAGCAGAGCTTCCTCCCCCGCGGCCATGGCTGGCGTTTAAGCATACATACTGGTCCCTGGAGGCTCCCCACCACGACCATCTCTGCGTCCTTCGCTGCATGTACACGATGCCTAAGCACAGGTGGCATCTGAGAGGGAAACCATGGCGGGGTTCTCCATGGAGACCTCGGCAACCCTCCTTCTTCTCGCCTGATATGTCTCCCTCTGCACCTTCCCGTCACCTCCAGGAGGCGCAGCCCAACCACACTCCTCCAGTTCCGTCGATTGCAAGTTTAAATTCCCTAGAATTGATTCCCTGGTCACCATGTTCTTCTCTGCCTTTACTCCTTGCTCCCACCGGGACTGAACCGCACTCCACTCAGCGCTCATCTTTCCCACATACCTTAGGCGAAGAGCCACCACCTCCGACGTGGGCTTCTGGAAGCTCTGGGATCCCATCCATTGACGCAACCATGAGCGAGCAGGTAAAAGATAAATTGGCCATTCTCTACAGCCTTGTATTTGAGCTTCGCCAGGGCGTCAAGGACATGCAGTTCCGACTGCAGCTTTCGAATGATAAGGTCACACTCTTCCTCCAGCTCCTTTCCTCGCTGCATGAGACCTTCCTCTTGACCCTGGTAGATGCAACCTTCAAGCAGGCTCCCGACGCAGACACAGCCGATGGCGAGGCAAAGGAGAGCGCGACTTCAACACAGGCACAGGGCGCAACCACCACGACTGGAGATGTGGTCATGCAGGGTGCAGCAGAATCGTCCTTGAAGGTAACTAGTAGCACAACCATGGCTGAGAAAGACATTGCGAGGCACGACCGTGGAGCTGAGAAGAAGGAGGAGGTCGAGGAGCAATGGGGCGACGGGACGACAATTGTAGAGGAGGAACCTTGGACAGGCGACCTCAACGCCACTTAGCCAGGTTACGTGTCAGGTGTCTAGTTTATGTTTGTTTAGAAGTCTTGTCATCTGTTTGCTGCTTTAGATGGAGGTCCACCTTGTTTTTAGACATTACACTGTATGGTTACTACTTTGTTCAAGCTGACTAGGATGCTGACTGGGCTGGTTTCCCCTCTGTTGGGGCAGCCTAGTAATTTCAGCAGACCGAATACTATGTTTTGTAACTCTTTTTTGCCTCTGGCAGGTTCCTGATATAATATATTTCTTACTTACAAAAAAAAAAAATGTTCCTAAGCATGGGAAATTTTATGATGGAATATGTATTGTATCACTCAAGTTAGAGTGACAGTAAAGTCAATGATAATTGGTTATAATTTTTAAGATATTCTAGGTGGAATTATATGCTTGGCTTAAATTATAAACAAACTCAATATAAGATTCAATTAACTAAAGAACCAATAATGAGATAAGATTCTAATTGGCTATCAAACTAGTAGACTATACTTTAATATACAACTTAGGAAGAATAAATCTATAACAGAAGCATGTCCTTTCATTAATTTAATTACCGATGGTAATAAAATAGAGTCAAGACATAGTAAGGTGCCTACTAAATAGGTGTAGTTGCAATCAATATATTAATAGCCTCGACATGTTTTAATCAAGTCATTGTCCAATGAGAACAATATAATGCAAGGTTTGCTATCGAGAAATATAAATAGAATTTGTGTCATAAATTCTATTCATATTGTCAATGAACATAACTTCGAGACGAAGTTTCTTGAAGGGTGGGTGTATGTAACGCCCCATATTTTGGCCTTAGGAAATTATAACTTTGATTTTTCTCATTATAGTAATTCATTTCTTAGTAACTATTTGGACTCTGTGAAACTAATATAGACATGTGAAAGGTGTACGTCTAGACTTATTTGTGAGTTGCGCAATATTATATTTTGTTGTTATATGTTTGTGATGATGATGACTATGTGATTTGGTTAAACATGTAAATTTAAATTTGGAATTTTGGTACATGGATACTGTTGGGCTCTAAAGATGTCCTAAAAAACACCTCTATGCGTCAACCAAAGGTAGGCACTAGCACAAGCATTTTACTTGTCGCCTACATAGGTTCTTACCTTCTGTTTTCAATACCCAACCTCTAGAGATGCAACACCTGTAAAGGAACAACAATCGTAAAGGGAACGACAGTTGTTCTATTCAAAGGAACAACATGACCTGCAAAAGGAACAACAATCGAAACAAAAGGAACATCAGTCGTTACATTGGGTCGAACTAATGTTGAATTAATTGCATTGTAGTATTTACCCAACTATCTAATTTGTCAACCCGGGGTTCATAAACTGACGAAGCACACGCAAAGTATATACAATATTGAAGCGGGACTAATCTAATCTAATGTTTAAGCTACAACTGAAATTGAATCATTAATCTAACACACGACCGAAATAGAATCATTAATCTAACACACGAATTGGAATTGAATTAATCTAGTTGCGTAAATGAAATTAATCTAGGAATGAGAAATTGTGTGAAGGAATTAATCTAGAAATGGAGAACTACATGAAGGAAAATAAATTACAACATGTGAAGAGTTAAATAACACAACAACATATGTGAGCTCATGCCAATGAAGCAATCTTCTATTACAATAACCAAATCGATCTTCATAAAAAAATAATAAAAGCATGAAAACCAAAACCATGAATCAAAGCTAAGGATCCCTTTCTCTTTCGAATCCTAATGGCTACCATTAATGACTACTCTAATTCTCTACTTACAACTGTTTGAATTTTAATTGCTCCTAATTGAATTCTCATGAAGAGAGAGCACTCTCTTTTATACATGAGAGCCTTGAAGATAAGATAACCATCTCATTATTACAGATCCACTTTTCTCTCAACCTATTTCCCATTATTACAAAATATGATCCCTTTAAATCCTCACACATATCTCTCATATATCTTAGATAAGATATTCCAACCAAATCTCCATGATCTTTTCCTTGGAATGGGCTTGAATTATCTCCTCAAATATTGAAATGGTGGAGGAAGTATTCGAGAAGTCCTTTGAATTAATACTTCACATATTACTACACATTACAAAGCTCACACATATTTGAGATATATATGAAAACATGTCAATTTTCTAACATTTAATCACAAATTCCCTTTTAATACTAAAATGAATAAATTGGAGAACAATAAGGTGAAACCCAAGTATATTTATGGAAATGATATCGTGAAAGGTTGATGGGGCAATGGAATGTGAAGAATGATGAAGGGAAAGAAGGATGAAAATATGACATTTATGAGCCCCAACACACCCCCCAACTTAACTTGTTGCATGTCCTCATGCAACCATGCATGGATCTTCTCAAGAAATTTTGGCATCTGAATGTTGGCTTTGAGTGATGATAATGAATGTTTTCCAGGATGGGATTTGCATGAATACAACTGACATTTTTCTTATGGTTGGTTCTTGTGTGACAACCATGAATATAAAGAATGTTGGTTCTTGTGCTAACAACATTCATTTAGTTATTTGTTCTCTTGTTGTTATGATAATAATTTGCCCATATTCTTACTGGAAAATGTATGCTATCAATGTGCATAAGCAAAAACGTCACTGAGTATAAGAAAAGCCCTTTTTTTTGTATATGTGTGAATCATGCAAATATGTATAGCAATGCTTATGAAGCAAAGTGCAACAGAGTATCCTTGGAAAAGAAATGTTCATAACTGGTAAATGAAATGAAAAATGGAATGATGGTAGTGGAAATATGGAGTGATGATAGTGAATAAAGTCCCTTACCCCCCAACTTAACTTGTTGCATGTCCTCATGCAACGTGGCATAAGTCGTAGAAATGAAAAAGGAAAGGGAACTTAATGAGGGAATTTTCCAAATTATTCATTGCTAGCAGTTGAGGAATTACATGATTAAAGTTTAGAAAATAACATACCTCCACTTACCCAAAATGTTGATGAGCTATGCAATAGGAATATGGTTGATGCGGCTGCTAGATCATGGAAGATGTCACTGTTGCAGGATCATATGGAAAGTGATTGCTGCTGTAGCTGTGACTACTGTCTGCTGGATTGGAGAATGTGAAGTGGAGGAAGTTGAACTGCTACCGAATGCACCATGGAAAAGAGAAAGTATGAAAGTGGAATTGTGGTAGTCTCATATGGCTGAATTCATGCTACTATAACTGATGATAGAGTCATGAAAATTGTAGTCTTCACCCGCTGCTAAACCTGATGGTACATTTCTAATCATGTGAATGAATGTGTTGATGTCGAGCATGAAAAGAAGTCATTGGATTACCAACCAATGATGAATGTCATTAACCAATGCAAGGAAACTCACCATTGATGTCAATGAGTGCCAATGTACCCGAGTACATATGGAGAAGTGCGAATGAATGAGTTGATGTCGAGCCACTTGCAAGATCCGACGATCAAGGGACATTGATGTATTCCCATGATTGTCAGCAAGAGAACTTGCCATTAAGGCATGCAAGCCTCCAGGTACTCAAAATGGACTCTAGTATATATCCCAGATAAGGTGTTGAGGTTGATGGGGAAAGACTTGTTGAAAGGTGGACCTTAAGTAATCCCACATCAGTCAATGCGAGTTTGAAAAAAAGGAGTGGTAGGACTATAAATGAAAAGATCTCAGTCATAACAGTGTGTACGGCAAGGCAATGTAGTCATGGAAAAGGAGCTGGATAGTTTTATTGACAAGGAAAACTGAACTGAAAAAGCTAAAGAGATGTATACGACTCATAAAGATAGCCATGTGAGAAGTCATGATGGATAAGGCAATGAAAGATGGGCTTCAAAACATGAATGATCAATGTATTGTCAAGGACTAATTTAGGTAAGCATATCATGACGCAAAATGGTTTACAAATAGGTGTAGTAACAACATGTTACAAATACATGAGTAACAACATGTAAAATACATGTGTAACAACATGTAAAATATATGTGTAACAACATACGTCATGAAATGTATAATGAAGATTGGCTCCTTCAAACTGTTAACAAACATGTTTTTTCTAAAAAATGTTGTGATTCTTGAAGATAATTGCGGCATGGAATACGAGCGTCGTTGTTCCTGCAATCAAACTTGTGAGAGCAATGTAGAATGTAAAATACAAGATTGAATACAAATGCGAACAAATTCATAAAGAAAATAAATGCAATTATACCTGTTGTCCGCACTTGTTGGTTTGGTCATTGATTACTGCCAAAGTGACTTAAGAAAAACAAAGGACGTTAAACGTAAAAACATGTATTTATTATTGTTTTCAAGAATGTTTTAAAGTGTCCATTCGCAATTTTGTATAACAAATATATATATAGATAACTGTTTATTTGTTTAAACTATTTTATTTATTTATAGAAATAACAAACAAAATATATTATTTTTTTTACAAAACAAACAAAATAAATGCTTTTTTTATTATTATTGTGTTTTTGTTTTTTTTTAATTTGTACATATTAATAACAATACAAATTCTAAACTAAAACTCTGTTGGATTGTGCAATCAATAGACAATGACACTTCGCTCTTCATCCAAGCCTAAAATCGTAGTGTCTACCCTTATCGCCTTCAACTGTTCTTTGTGTGCGGGATTGGAAAAATTCTCTAACATACTAGACATAGATGGATCCTGCATGAGAGTTTTACCAAGTCGTTACCATTTTGCCCTGCATGTTGCATGCTCTGTTGAAGTTGCTCAGCCATCTGATTGAAAGATGGATCCTTGGCTCTATCTACTCTGCTAATTCTTTTATATTGGAATCATTAAGTAGAAAGGCATTGCATTGCAGAGAAATCAAATGGGTTGGTTGTGTATCCCCCACGTTGAAAAATCGGCCTTCCCAAAATTGAGCTTTTTTATGGTATGAAAAATCAAAACTGCTCTCAAACCACGCAAAATTTTCAAAAACCGCTCGCGAGTCATCTAAATGAGACTCTTTTGCACAAAACCCATGTTCCGTATTTTTAAAATTCGTCAATGTTTGCTCATAAATTTCATCCGAAGTTGATTGTCTGCAAATGCACGTTAATTGATGAAAAAAAATAATTTCCAAAGCAAATACAAATATTATTATTCGTCCAGAAAGAACTGATAAAAAATTCTTGGAATGAATTGTCCAAACAATTAACGAAGAGAATGCAATGGGTGTAGAACATTGATGCACTGGGCATTTATCCAAGCTTACTAGAAGAAACCTAGCAAGCTACGGAGTAAGAAAAATAATGTCACCAATAGGATTCAAATTCAGCAACATTCGGTTAACAAATCAAGGCTTTAGATTGAATGCAAGAATCTGATGAACAAATCTCATTTTTGAATATGCGAGAAGATAATGATAGATCATAGAAATCACGAGAAATCCCAAACAAGAAGGGTAAATCATTTTCTTTTATTGTGCAACAACCATCATTGGAATAGGTGAATTTTATTTTTATTTTTATTATATATATATATATATATATATATATATATATATATATATATATATATATATATATATATATATT
>ML778656.1:520127-531144 GCA_009831015.1 Picea engelmannii | reverse complement strand
TAAAGGTGGCATCTCTCCTACAACTCGGATTTATCAAATTGTTAGACTTCGCAGCGCCCTTGACAACATGCACTACGAACTTTCCTGTAGGTGATGATTTCAAGTTTTCTCTTAAACAACGAACTGGGTCAGGATTATTTTTGGTCAGCAAGTCTACAATATCATGATTCATCTGAAAAAAAAAAATTAGAAGAACCCATATCAAAATTTAAAAAATAACTATGTTGTGTGGTAATTGCTACAAATTGTCTCAAATTACGAGTTCGCAGTGCCTTTGACAGCACACACTGCGAACTTTCCTGTAGGTGTTTTTTTTTGTGAATTTTTTTTTTATCTTTAAAACTTGTACCATAAGTAGGATAGACCTTCCATAAATGTTGCAAACTCATTACAACCTGAAGTAACCTAGGAAAAAACATAAAAAGATGGTAAGATTAACTCAAAAACCAAAATCAACACTTAGTGTTGTAACTGCATGCAAAAACCATGAGAAAAAATGATGTTGATGTGGAAGATCATCTTGTATTCATCTTTTGGTTTTGGTAATCCTTCTAGTAGACACCTTAGACAACATATCTAAATTCCTTTTTTCCACTTCAGGATTCCCTCTTTGCATTTTCTAACAAAAATAAGCCAACCCACCCTCTCGAAGGCTTCCTTAAAAAATGGTTCAGAGGTGATGAGTTGCATGTCATATAGTTCAGTTCTCACAATATCTCCACCCTTGTGGATTTTATTGCTTTGTTGACTGTCCATAATTACTATCTTAAAAACCTCATGTATCCTCTTATGACAGTTGTTATGCAAAATACATAATAAAACGAGGATTTTTTTTAGGCTTTTATTACATAGATGACATACTTAGGGTTCACCTGTCTAAAATCTTATACAAAAAAATAGTATGAAGTTGAGAAAATTGAAAGTAGGGAATGATAAGAGGGACATCAATGCAATCTGAGTGAAATTGCGGATAGGAAAAAAGAGACAACTCAGTGTAAACAAAGGGTTTGCAGCGCCAACAACCAGTGCACAACGCCAGTCTACATCACACAATTTGTAGTGCAGGGTTATAATACACAGTTCGTTGCGCATAATTATCAATGAGTAATGTTACTTGTTTGAAAAATGAAACTGTGGGATGACCCTGAGATAAAAATCTTGACCAATGACCAAGGTTTAGAACACCAGAACAGTTGGTTTTAATGGTGCAGAGAGTTAGCAGTGCATGAACGTTTAACAGTTTGTAGCGCCAAAAATACACAACAACTTTGCATTCTCAATCAACCATTTGAGAAGCATGCAATTGTCAAAGTCGTACTTGGTATGTCTAAATTTAGGCTTGTGCTTTGTGAACTCGATTTGGTCTTAAATGAATGCATCCAATTCTCTCCAATCTACTACAACAAGTTCACATCGCCATTTTTCAAACTCCAGTAGCGCGCTTCATGGGAACTGTTAGAATTGTTCCTTAACATAATATTGAAAATCATAATGAATTTAATGCACTGAAGATGTTGAGATCTCCCCTAACACGTTTTGAAAGTGCAATGATGAGAGATTAGTGCACAAGGTACTTCTTGGTACACTACAAACTTTTATATGAGTGTTGGGTATCCTTTTTTATGCCTTCAATTACCTTATCTTGTCCTTTATCTTGACCAACTTTACCTCAGATATATGTGCCATTTGCCTATTTTCTTCAAATACATGTCTTTTAACCATTCTTGCATATACATGAGGTAACCTATGTTTAAATCATAATTTATGAGATTTCTTAATAATCAGAATTGAATCATTGATGTTAAATTCTCTCTAATTTCCTTGATTGATCCAAGCATATTTTATGACACATCTCCTACTCATCTGGTACCCATTTAGGCTAATATTCAATTCGTCCAATACCCATGTTTTTCTTGTCTGGTTCCTATTTGTGTACTCATCTGGTACCTATTTCTATTCTAGTCTGGTGCCAATATATTTGAATGCGCGCTTTCGGTACCAATCTTCGTTTTCTAGCTGTGCGCGTTCGGTACCAATCTTCTTGTTCCAGCTATGAGCATCCGATACTAGTTCCACATATATAGGCTTGGGTGTTTGAACTAATTTTATTTATATGGATCAAAGGATTTTGTTGGCTAGAAATTCCTTTTCTCATTGAATACCACAATACACTTCATCCTCATGCACTTCATGTCATGAGGATGAATCTGTTCCCATGAAAAACACTATATCAACCAATTGTAATATTTATGCAATCTTGTGATGTTATCTCCAGGTCTTGGTTCTAACAATTGTTCCTCTTTAAAAGAGAAGACCTTGTAGATGATAGAAGTACAGAGACATAATTAAGCACTATTATGTGGTAGAGTTGATGCTTGAGAAAACTTTTGATTGTACACTTGTTGTTGAAGTAATTATATGAATTAAAGTTTATGGAATTTATGTGTGTGATCAAATCCTTCATTCTGTAAGTTTCTTTTAAAACTATCTTGTTGGTACGGAAAGGGCCCACTGACCCAACCAAGTAAGCTTCCTTGTATTTATCTGTGTAAATATCATTCTGGTTTTTGTGTGGATAAAACAATTATATGTTTTGATCGTAGTATCTAATTCTATTTCTGTTGTAAGACATTTGACGAAACACAATATAAATTTGTGGTAATTATGAGTGAGTGAGAATTTCTTAGTGAAATATAGATTTTTGAGTAAATATTTGGTATTCTTATGTGTGTGTGTGTGGACAATCATTTGTTAGATTGAATGCTTTAATGTTTGTTTCTATTTTGAAAATACAAGAACAATTAATATCTCCATCTCTCACCCTACATGAAACTATAATGGAGTATCTTACTACACCTAGAGGTTTCTTCCAGAATTGATTAGGTTATATATTGCAAATACATGAACAATTAATATCTTCATCTCTCACCCTACATGAACCTATAATGGAGTATCTTACTACACCTAGTATTTCTTCTAGGATTGATTGATCTTCCTTTTAAGAATGTGTAGAGTGTTAATTACAGATTGTTGTTAAATTAGTTGCTACAAGAAACAAAGTCAAATTTCATCCCTTTCATGAGCTTGTAAATGAAAAGATTCATTATCTGAGCAAGAACCTTTAAGCCGCATGCTTGTTGAGATTTTGTTTATGAGTTTTGCTTTCTATTTTTAAAATGTGTGAAGAATATTGTTTGAAGATTGTGAAATAGAGTATTGGTTTTGGAGTGTTTTCTTATGTAGGCTATACCCATCAAACATAATAATTTATCTATTATCATCACATATAGTGCATCAACTCTATTGATTACGAAACTGGATTGACATATTAATTATTGCAATATATTAACCATATAATTGCACCAACATTTTGGCACTGTTGTCAGGGAGTTGTAAATGGTAATAGGTAGTATTTGAATTAGATTTATTTTATGGTTTTGGATTGGTTTTAAGGATTACCTAAGGGCGAAGAGAAGAAGGTAAGACATGAGGGAAGATCCCATGCATCCACTTTAGTGGGGTTGCTCCAAAGTCAGGTTGTCCTCTTACCTTCAGTAGTTAAAGTTTGTGTTGTGTTAGTATTAGATCTTCTTATTATTTATGCATATACGTAGGGATAGTAAAGGTATATTCATTGCATCCAAAGTTACATAAAAATCAATAAAACCCCCAAAGTTACAAAAAATTCAAGAAAACCCCCAAAGTTACAAAAAACTCAAGAAANCCCCCCCCCCCCACACACACACACTAATTTAGCTATTTTTTGTGCAAGATAAATTCTCAAAGGAGATAATTGAAAGGATACAATTGAAACTATAGACAAAGGTCCTGAATCTAAAGCTATTGTGCATATTGAGAACATATCACAGCAAGCAGTAAGGGAAGAACTAGCAACCCAATCAGAAGGAGGAGCTGGAAAAGAGACAGAGGCAGTGGTAGAAGAGGTTGAATCTGCAATTGGAGAAACACACAAAGTATTGGAACAATTGGATATCCTAACTAATCCAGTGTTTGAACCATCACTTAGTGGAGAAACATCACCTGCAACCTATAATGTGATGTTCAGAAATATGGAAGATGAGGAAGGGAATGCAAATAATGAAATAGAGACATTCAGATTTCTAATATTAGACATTACCAGAGATGTCTCTATGAAGAATATCCCACTATCATCACTACCTCACTTCCATGGTATGTCAACAAAAGATCATGATTCATTTGCGTTTGAATTTGATATACTATGTAGAAGTTACAATTATAGTGATAGTGCACAAAAATTAAAACTTTTTCCAACTACACTTAAAGTCTCAGCATTAAGGTGGTTTATGAGTCTAGGAGAACATAATATCTTATCTTGGGATGGTATGAAAGAAACTTTCCTCCATAAATATCAGTATTATTGCAGACCTAGAGATGCTAGGAATGATATATTTAAAATGCAACCGTCTGAGGAGGAGAGTCTAGAAGATTACATAGAAAGGTTCCTATACAATTATCAAAAGACAAAACAATTTTCCATAGACACAACCATAGTTAGGAACATCTTCCTGAAGGGTATAAGGGATGATTGTATTGAGGTAATGAACCTTATGAGTTCTAGGGATGTATATCAAAATCCATTAGCAGACATTGCAGAATATTGTAAAAGGTACTCTCGCAGCCAATCCAAAACAGGGAAAATTTTAATGGATCCTATAAGAAGAACTACTAAACCTACTCCAGGAGGTGTTACGAGGATAGAATTAGGGAATCCACTAGAAAAATTCAAAACAAACATCCTAAACATAATCAACACCCAGTTAGATGCCATGAAAATCAAAAGGAAACAAGAATAAAAAATGCTACTTTAGCAATTTTCTGTCCTCAGTGTAGGAAAAGGCATCCCGAAAAAGAATGTCCTCTTAATGTAACTGAAATTTGTGGGTTCTATATAAAGGACCAACCTACCAAAGAGTGTCTTTCCTTACCTGGACTACAATCCATTTTTAAGGGAGGAGGGGAGCCTTAAGAAACATCATATCCCCCTAAGAGAGTATGGAGGCAACAAAATCCTGATATGTTTTTCGACCCTACCACACAATACTCACAAAATCAATGGATTCCTCCAATTCCTTACTCTCAATGGACACATAAGCAACCACTAGTCCAACCTTGTCAATAAGGATGGTGGAGGCTTGCATATGGGAATGTTCCTTTTCAGCCACCAAATTTTCCTACTTACCCACAATATCCTCCCAATATCTCTCAGTTGTTACCTAGATTTAATCCACCTGCTCTACCTCCACCTTCCCAAATACAACAACAAATTACATTTCCTTTGAACCCAAACCAGTAGCAACAAATGCAAGATGCACCTAATCCAAACCCTCCTCAACCTACCCCTATTCCTACACAATCCATCCCTAATCCAAACAATAGACCTACACAACCTATATAGAATCTTGAAGTACAGACTTTCCCAACTTATGTGATAACTCCTACTTCACTGAATGAAATTCAATTAAGATATGGGAAGGTCTTGAATAAACCAAATTCTACAGTGGTTATCCAAGAAAAAGAACAAATAGATAACCAACAAGATGAGGAAAAAGAAACCCCTGTACAAGAGGAAATTCCTCCTCACACTTATCAACCATCAGAAATACCTTAGAAAACTAATACTCCATCTTATCCAGAAAGGTTACTTCTGAAGAAACTTGAGGTACCTCTAGGACAGGATTTAGAAGCTAAAGTAAGGAATATATGTGTAAATATGCCCCGAATTCAATCCATCAAGGACATTCCTATATATGCTAGGATTATAAGGGATCTTTGCATATACAGGTGGTTGGACAACTGTCAGAATTTATATAAAAAATGCCATATAAATATAATGATCCAGGAAATCCAGTGGTGACTATAGAGATTAATGGTATTTCTTTGTCAAATACACTTATTGATCTCAGAGAAACAATAAATGTTATGACCATTGAAACCATGTGAACACTGCAACTAAATCACTTAAGGCCAACACAGACCATGTTGGAATTAGCAGAAAAATCAATCATCATCCCAGCAGAATGTCTAGATGATGTAACAGTCACCTTAGCCTCCTAGGAGTATCATGTGGACTTCTTGGTAACTCATTCAAAATCCTCCAAACTTGGACATCCAGTTGTGCTTGGTTGACCTTGGTTGGACACCCTTGATGTATTTATTAGTTGTCAGTCTCGGGAGATAACAATTTCCAATGGGACCCACAGTCAGAAACTTATTCTCTTTCCTCCTTCCCAAGCAGCCACTGAAGTTCCTTTATGACTGGAAAATCCCTATGGCAAGGAGGACTGTGCTCAACTCTTGTTAACACTTGAGCAAGTAAATGGAGTTCAAGAAAAAACTGAAGAACATATTTTAAGCCTATTTTTGGCTAATATATAATGCATTGAATATCCTCAATCTTTTCCAGAATATACACATATCTTCAGCTCTGAATTTTAGGAGATATGGAATCCCTCCACTTCTACATTGTTCACTATATCAGCAATGAAGGGGAAGAGTATGTTGTCCATATTGTTTAAATCAGTCCTGGAAAATCTCTATATATCAATTCGAGCTTAGAATCAGATCAACAACCAAAATTGATCCAAATGATTCAAGGACAGTCCAATCCTTTTGCATGGGATTACTCTGACATGAAAGGAATTCACCCAGTTACTTGTATACACCATATTTACACCAATGATCAAATTAGACCTGTTAGAAAGCCCCAACGAAGAATGAATCCAGCGTTAAAAGATATAGTAAAAGAAGAACTCCAAAAACTCCTACATGTCAATTTTATTTACCCTATTTCAGATAGTAAGTGGGTATCCCCATTAGTTATTTTCCCTAAGAAGAATGGAAAATGGAGGATTTGTGTGGACTTTAGAGAGCTAAACAAGGCTACCTATATAGATTATTTTACTTTTCCTTTCATGGACCAGGTCTTGGACACCTTGTCTTGGAAGAGGTACTTTTGTTTCTTCGATGGGTTTAGTGGTTACAACCAGATCCAAATTGCACCTGAAGATCAAGAGAAAACCAAATTTAATTTCCCATGGGGTACTTATTCTTATAGGGTTCTTCCCTCTAAGATGAGTTGCATGATATCTTCAAATCTTGCAATGATGGTCCATGTGGAGGATATTTTGCTGATAAGAGGACAACATACAAAATACTACAGCCAGGCTACTATTGGCCAACCATTTTTAAGGATGCAAAGAAGTATGTGGCCACCTATGATGATTGTCAGAGGATGGGGAAACCCACTGCAGTTGATGAGATGCCTCTCCAAGCTCAGGCAGTAATTGAACCTTTTGAAAAATGGGCTTTGCACTTTGAAGGACCTATTAACCCTATGTCTCGAAGAAGAGGGTACATACTCGTCTGTATAGATTATGTGACCAAATTGGTAGAGGATAAAACTTTGTATTCTGCAAATGAACAATCCGTTTTTTTATTTTCTATTTGAAGAAATATTTACTCATTTTGGTGTGCCTCAAGAAATAGTGATAGACCAAGGAACCCAATTTACCTCCGATTTGGTCAAATCGATTATATACAATATCATATTAAACATAGAAAATCTTCACCTTATCACCCCCATGAAAACGGACAAGTGGAATCAACTAACAAGGTGATATAGGCTATTCTCACCAAGACAGTTTAGTTAAACCATAAAGACTGGGTTGATCGGTTTCTTGAGGCCTTATGGGCCTACAGAACAACTTGGAGAAACACAACATGCCATAAACCTTATGAATTGGTGTATGGAAATCATGTGTTTCTTCCCATAGAATTTCAAGTAAATACCTTCAGGACTGCTATACAATTGGGGATGGATTTACATGAAGCTAAAAAACAAAGGATATTGCAGTTGAATGAGATTGATGAAATCAGACAAGATGCTCTTCATAGAACTACACTCATTCAATAACAAAGGAATAAATGGCATTATAAGTACATCAAGAAGAAGTCTTTCCATCTAGGTGATTGGGCCCTGCTCTATGATAGTAGGTTCAATAATTTCAAGGGTAAATTGTCCACTCGATGGTTGGGACCCTATGAAGTAGACATGGTTTACGACAATGGTTCAGTGAAGATAAAAACCATTGATGAAGATCAGACTTTCTTTGTCATAAATGGGCATCAATTGAAAGTTTATCATAAGCCTATGTCTAAAGAGGATTTCATCAAACGTGTTCTTCAAAATTCTGAAATGCAATTGGTAAGTAAGAGGAGCTATCCTCTTGCTGATCCACCACTGTAATTTTTTCTATGTGATTTAATTTAACTTTGTACATATATGTATATAGGTGTGATGTTAGGTAGTGATTTTGGTGTTACTAACAAGAGAAAAAGATAATTGTGTTCACATGTAGATAAGCAATAAGGAGGACATCTGCCAGGTGTAAGTTTATTCCTTTATCCATCCCTGGTATATTACTTATGGAAAAGGAGCCTAATGGAGTTTTCTTTAAGTTTTTCAGACTCCTAAAAATTGAAAAAACTGGTGAGAAGATACTAGCCCGGGCTCGAGAAAAATCCATGGGACAGTAGATGGAGTTTTCTTTAAGTTTTCCAGACTCCTTAAAATTGAAAACACCTGTGAGCATTAACTAATCTGGGCTCGAGAAAAATCCACAGGACAATAGTAGTTAGGTTTTCCTTTCCAATAAAATGGAAGTGGAAACATAAGCAGTGGTTAGCCTGGTTCCAAAAAGAGGAGGTTTTTGCATCTCAACAGGAAGTTGTCCAGCTACAGTTTCCTTTTGGTTATAGATCTTCGAGCCCAATCATTGAATTATTTTTCCTCATTTTATGACACTTCCAACGCAATTTCAACATTCATGTACCAGTGTGTTGTTTGTATTTTTTCCAACATGATACTTTAGCAGAACAAATTCACATGCAACATCAATAAGTGCCAACACCTACTCCAGCTTGACCCTCAGAACATGCTAAGCTACAAAGAGAACCCTACAACATTCCATTTTGAAGACTATACATTTAGGTACCTGATCAAAACTTCGTCCAGTACTGGAGAAAAACTCCCTGTGTTCATCTGGTACTAGAGAAGGCTCCCTGTGTTGGTCCGGTACTAAAACAATTTCCTGTGTTGGTATCACACTAAAATAATTTCCTGTGTTGGTCCGGTACTAAGCCTACGATCCGGTACTTATGGTGGAATTTTGGTAAAAATTGTCCTATACTTGATGTTTTCCTTCTTTGACAAAGCACACTTAAGGTAATGGAGGTATGAGCTCATTATTTTATTCATTTTATTCATAATCCTATTAATTTTGTTCTAAATATATGGTTACTCTCATGAACCTTTGTTACCTTAAGTTGTTAAACCTAAGTCGTTTATTCATAATCTTCCGAAGTCTTCATGTTTATTCCCCTATTTTAAAAATAATTTATGATGGATTGATCATTGATATGACTAGGAAAATAACAATCATACCTTGAGCAGGATTGGTCCAGTTTGGAAAATCTCTTTTCGAAGGCTCTTGTTCGTGTGATGTCAAAATTATGATTATGCCACCTTCTATAACCTTACGTTGTTAATTATTTATTCCAAACCATTGTTCTGGTGAATGATTACCTTTCGAAAAATTTGACGTCGACTGCTGCATACTGGTGAATTTCAGTGACATCGACCACATTCCCTGCAATCATTACGAAAATCGGTGTGAATGGGATGAGACATTACTTTTGAATATGATCATCACATTATCCATCGATGCAATCACTCAACATAATTTCTGACTTTTCCTTACCTCACCATCATTGCAATGATTTGACCATTATATTCTCATTTCAATTCATAAATACTCTTTTGGATGTCTTCGCCATCCAAATGAGTTTTATTTACCCACTCCACACTATACGACCTCCACTCTATTCATTCCTACTATCAATTCATCATGTTACTCTGTCTCCTTCACATTGTTTTCATAATTTTTCTTCCTGTACCAAACCCTCGCCCGAATTTTGTTGCCTACACTTATTTTGAGACCAGTTTTCAAGCTAGCATGGGGGTTGACAAGCATGAACCTGTGTTCCAGCTTTATAGAGAGACAGAGGAATATCAAGCATGAAGAGAGAAATTTGAGAGAGTCGGTTGGGTTACTTTTCTAGAAAAAATCAAAGGATATCATGAGGGAATGTCCCATGCCTTTGCTGGGGCTCAGAAATGTCCTATTCTCATCCACCTTTTCCTTCATCATTCTTCACATTTCATCTCCCCATTAACCTTTCACAATATCATTTCCATAAATATACTTGGGTTTCAGCTTATTGTTCTCCACTTTATTCATTTTAGTATTAAAAGGGAATTTGTGATTAAATGTTAGAAAATGACATGTTTTCATATATATCTCAAATATGTGTGAGCTTTGTAATGTGTAGGAATATGTGAAGGATTAATTCAAAGGACTTCTCGAATACTTCCTCCACCATTTCAATATTTGAGGAGATAATTCAAGCCCATTCCAAGGAGAAGATCATGGATATTTGGTTGGAATATCTTATCCAAGATATATGAGAGATATGTGTGAGGATTTAAAGGGATTATATTTTGCAATAATGGGAAATAGGTTGAGAGAAAAGTAGATCTGTAATAATGAGATGGTTATCTTATCTTCAAGGCTCTCATGTATAAAAGAGAGTGCTCTCTCTTCATGAGATTTTAGTTGTAAGTAGAGAATTAGAGTAGACATTAATGGTAGTCATTAGTATTCGAAAGAGAAAGGGATTCTTAACTTTGATTCATGGTTTTGGTTTTCATGCTTTCATTATTCTGTTATGAAGATTGATTTGATTATTGAATGTAAGATTGTTTCATTGGTGAGAGATATCATATGTTGTTATGCCATTCAACTCTTCACTTGTTGTATTTGATCTTCCTTCATGTAGTTCCCCATTTCTAGATTAATTTCCTTCACGCAATTTCCCATTCTTAGAGTAATTTCATTTATGCAACTAGATTAATTCA
>ML778656.1:489838-506196 GCA_009831015.1 Picea engelmannii | reverse complement strand
ATGAGAGATATGTGTGAGGATTTAAAGGGATTATATTTTGTAATAATGGGAAATAGGTTGAGAGAAAAGTGGATCTGTAATAATGAGATGGTTATCTTATCTTCAAGGCTCTCATGTATAAAAGAGAATGCTCGCTCTTCATGAGATTTCAGTTGTAAGTAGAGAATTAGAGTAGTCATTAATGGTAGTCATTAGTATTAGAAAGAGAAATGGATTCTTAACTTTGATTCATGGTTTTGGTTTTCATGCTTTCATTATTCTGTTATGAAGATTGATTTGATTATTGAATGTAAGATTGCTTCATTGATGAGAGCTCTCATATGTTGTTATGCCATTCAACTCTTCACTTGTTGTATCAGATCTTCCTTCATGTAGTTCCCCATTTCTAGATTAATTTCCTTCATGCAATTTCCCATTCTTAGAGTAATTTCATTTACACAACTAGATTAATTCAATTTCAGTTGTGTGTTAGATTAATGATTCAATTTCAGTCGTGTGTAGATTAATGATTCAATTTCATTTGTAGCTTAAAAATTAGATTAGATTAGTCCCACTTCAATCTTGCACATACTTTGTGTGTTCTTCGTCAATTTACGAACCCCGGGTTAACAAATTAGATAGTTGGGCAAGTACTACAACTCAATTAATACAACATTAGTTCGTCCCAATATAATGATTGTCGTTCCCTTGTCATGATTGTTGTTCCTTTTGCTGTTAATTTGAATGGAACGATTGTTGTTCCTTTTTTTACAATTGTTGTCCCTTTGCAGGGGTTGCATCTCTGGAGGATGAGTATTGAAAACAGAAGGTAAGAACCTACGTAGGTGACAAGTAAAACGCTTGCGCCAATGCCTACCTTTGGATGATGCATAGAGGTTATATTTTAGGACATCTTTAGAGCCCAATAGCCTTCACCTGGAGTTATGATGGAGAGAGTGTCCAGTTCAGAGAACTAAATTTAATGATCACCGAAGCCACCATAGTAGAAGCGACAAAGTTACCTTCTACCGGAGAGAAATATTTCAAAGGTATCATCATTGATAAGAGGCTATGTTAGAAGTTTTTTAAACCCAAACATCTAGACCCAGATTGGACAAAAGGCATCTCCGGGAGCTGGATCAAGGAGGAATATTGGACGATGTTTGTTAGCTTGCAGAGGTTTTTAACCCGTGAAGGGAGGTATGTTGTAACTTTCCTTTATCATTTAAGGATGTTGTTGCATTTTGAGGATGGACCACAAATCGATTTTCCCCATTTTCTTTGGATGAGTTTGAATAAAATGGTGAGAGGGGTTAAGTCTACCTCTAAGAAGCCTAAAACCAGTGTCTATCACCATGGATTGATGAAACTTCTTATTCTTCATGAATTTAGAAAACGAGGCAGTAATTGGAAGAAACTCCTCACAGAAAAATTTACTCAAGAGGAGGCTTCTAAATATATGGAAGGAAATGTGACAGGGGAATATAGTAAGGACTCAAGATTAAATAAGGGAGAGAGTAAAAAAAAATGAAAGAATCCAAGCAATTAATTAGACTCTGTTGGCCCTAGTTCATCGAAGTCTACTAACAAATTCGACAATGGAAAAAAAATAGTGTTAGAAGAACCGCCTGCATCTAGGGTGAAATTATCATCCAAAACCAATGAACCTTTCCTAGATTTGTCCACTAAAATAAAAATGCAAATTAGTGAGAAAAGGAGGAAAAAACAGAGGTTGGGTAGTGATGCAGGAGAAATTGTAGATAGTGTTCCAGAAATAATTGTTGAATTACCTCAGGAGAAGGTTGGAGAATTGGAGAAGACCCCTCAATTGAGAGTTAAATATAAGAAGAAATTTGGAATCAATGAAGAGAGTGCTATGGTACAATCCTCTATCATAAATACAAGAAGTGCACAAGAAGAAAAAATTCCAGTGCCTACATCTGAGTCCTCTAGAAGAAAAACAAGGAAGGCACGGGAAAAAAATTTATAGTGCCCATATATGAGCCTAAAAAGAAGAAAAGGAGATTGTTTGAGGAGGAAGTTTATATTCTTATTAGAAAACTTGATGAAGCATCAGGTCCAGCATGCAGAACCACTTGGAGCATGTCTAAACAAGTGACAATTCCTCATGTTCCTTCTTTTCTAGAGGATCTAATTGACATTCTGACTTCACCAAAGCAAGAAGACGTGCATTTAGAAAATATTAGTGAAAATGAGGAGTTAGTAACAGAGACTCTGAAGGGTTTAAGGAAATAAGGTGAAGCCAAAGAGGAGGTAAATGAGCAAGAAACACTTGATCCTAACAGTTCCTTGACCAAACATCACTTGGTACTGAAAGTTGAAAGGCTTACAAAACAAAATGAAGAATTGAAGCAAGAAGTGGAGGAGTATAAAATTTTGGAAATATACATCAAGAAAGAAAATGCATAGTTGAAGGAGCATAACCGAAGGTTACAAGACGAGAATGATGAGATCTCTGCAAAGCTCAATAAGGTTTTGTGCCTGATATAGTACACAAGATTCAATAAGAGGGAACTTAAGGATGAGGCTTCAAGTTTTGATATCTTAAAACCAGGCAATTAATGTTCAGGAAGGGTGGAAGACAACACCAGTTTTGCAATTTTGAGGACCAGTTTAACAATTTTTGCATGACATGCAATGACTTGGGCATGGGGGAAAATTTTGGGTTCCTTTTTGATGCCTTCAATTACCTTATCTTGTCCTCTATCTTGACCAAATTTACCTTAGATATATGCACCATTTGCCTATTTTCTTCAAAGACATGTATTTTAGCCATTCTTGTGTATACATGAGGTAACCTATGTTTAAATCACAATTTATGAGATTTCTTAATAATAGGAATTGAATAATTGATGTTAAATACTCTCTAATTTCCTTGATTGATCCAAGCATACATTATCACACAACTCCTACTCATCTGGAACTCATTTCGTCGTTCATCCGGTATTCAATTCGTCCGGTACCCATGTTGTGCTTGTCTGGTACCTATTTTGTACTCGTCTAGTACCTATTTATGTGCTAGTCCGGTACCAATATATTTGACTGTGCGCGTATGGTACTAGTTCCACATATACAAGCTTGGTTGTTTGAATGAATTTACTTTCGATGGGTCCAAGGATTTTGTGGGCTAGAACATCCTTTGTCCGTTGAAGACCATGATGCACTTCATCCTCATGCACTTTGTGTCATGAGGATGAAGTCGTTCCCATGAAAAATGTTATATCAACCAATTGTAATATGTATGCAATCATGTGATGTTATCTCTAGGTCTTGGATGTAACAGTTGTTTCTCTTTAAAAGAGAAGGCCTTGTAGATGATAGAAGTACAAAGACATAATTAAGCATTGTTATGTTGTATATTTGATTCTTGAGAAAAATGTTGATTGTACACCTATTGTTGAAGTAATGATATGAATTACAGTTTATGGAATTTATGTGTGTGATCAAATCCTTCATTCTATAAGTTTCTTTTAAATCTACCTTGTTGGTACGACAAGGGCCCACCGACCCAACCAAGGTAAACTTCCTTGTATTCATCTATGTAAATATCATTCCGGTTTGTGTGTGGATAAAGAAATTATGGGTTTTTCTCATAGTATCTAATTCTATTTCTGTTGTAAGACATTTGATGAAGCGCAATATAGATTTGTGGTAATTCTGAGAGAGTGAGAATTTTTAGTGCAATATAGATTTCTGAGTAAATATTTGTTATTCTTGTGTGTGTGTGTGTCAACAATCATTTTTTAGATTGAATGCTTCAATGTTTGTTTCTATTTTGCAAATACGGTAACAATTAAGATCTCCATCTCTCATCCTACACGAACCTATAATGGAGTATCTCACTACACCTAGAGTTTTCTTCCAGAATTGATTAGGTTATATCTTGAAAATACAGGAACAGTTAAGATATCCATCTCTCACCCTATATGAACATATAATGGAGTATCTTACTACACCTAGCATTTCTTCTAGGATTGATTGATCTTCCTTTTAAGAATGTGCAGAGTGTTAATTACACATTGCTATTAAATTAGCTTCTACATGAAACAGAATCAAAGTTCGTCTTTCCCTTTCATGAGCTTGTAAATGAACAGATTCATTCCCTAAGCAAGAGCCTTTAAACCACATACTTGTTGATATTTTTTTTATGAGTTTTTCTTTTTGTTTTTAAACTGTGTGAAGAATATTGTTTGAATATTGTGAAACATAGTATTGGTTTTGGAGTGTTTTCTTATGTAGGATATACTCATCAGACATAGGAACTTATCTGTTATGGGAACATATAGTGCATCAACTCTATTGATTATGAAACCGGATTGAGATATTAATGATTGAAATATATTAACCATATAATTGCACCAACATTGAGTTGGAGGCAAGCAAATCTGACATTAGAATTGACCTTTAAACGGTTGTAAAAATAACATAATGGAATTTTGTGTACAAACCCATGAGACAGGACATATGATGATGATGATTTTAAGACCAGGGTTGAGACCCATTTGACCCTTATTTCCTTCATGATGATAAATGATAGCATGAAACCAAGATTCTTACATGGACTAAGGTCAGAATTTTTGACTCGTGAACATTTCATGTGCTAACATAGGCTCCACAGGGGATGGGATGCTCCTTGTGAGCTGCCAAGAACATTGCAATTCTAGTGCCTTATCCATGGGCAAGGATTCCTTCACCTCCTTCCAAATTTATGCAACTTATTCTGAAACCAAATCATACTATTGCAAACCAAATGCAAATTGAATGTTGTACTCAAACTGAAAACCAAATGCTTGCATGGAAAGCTTATTTATGCACACTCCTACTCCTACTCCAATCAACTGAACTGTTTCTTGATCAAGTGTAATAATATTTCCAATGAACCCATAAAATCATATGACTGATGAAATGTAATCCTTGTTTGTAGCTAAGTAAGAAAACATGAAGAGAGAATATCATGAACAACAAAAGTTCCACAAAAAACATGTACTCATAGTTGCAAATAGATGAGATGCCAAAAATTGCAGCATTTGGGATATCTAAAAATGATGAATCCATCCAGGCTACTATTAGATCATGGAACTTATAAAAAAACTCCAGCTGATCCAAGAAAGGGAATTGCATCAGTGTTAGATATTCTGCAATTTGATTTGTCTGGAAAACTGAAAATTGTTGTAGGTTGATATCACCGTTGATCACATGTTGTTTAATATTTTCTTCAGATTCAAGTACAAGAATGGTGAATGCAAACTTGCTGATCTCTGGTGATAGTTGTTGGATTAATTTCTTTGACCAATTATGCTCATCTAACTGATGTTTTTCAAGGAAATATTCAAATTGTTCTTTATGATCGAACAAATGTGGCATATTCCTTTTGTAACTACATCGCCTCTCCTGCGATCTTTCTGACTCATGATTAAAAATATTAAATCTTTGAACTTCACAAAGTAGTGATTATTCTTGGTCTTCAACATCATTGTCTCCATAGTGATCAAACAAAAGTGGACCATTAAGGGATATAACTTGAGAAATTTGCTCATAATCTTTTTCAATGATGGGCTCATTGTATGATCCTGCAAGAAAAGTTTGCTCAAAAGACATTTTCTCTTCTTCACAACCAACAAATGGAGTTTTTTCACATTCAAGTATGTCATAAACAGGTTGATTTAAACAATGGTTAACATGGTCTACTATTTTTTGATCTTGAAAAATCTCTTCAACCATTTCATGATCAATTTTTTCTTGCACATGAACATCACTTATTTCAAGATCTAAAGATTCCTTATTTAAAAATTGTTGATCTTGAACATGCAGTATGAAAAATAAATGCAAGAGATAGAAAAAAATGTAGATCATGACCATCTTTTTCAAGCTCCTCTTTAATAAAAGAGTTTAAAATGTTTTCTTCACAAGCTAACTCTTCTTTAATTTTTGTTTTAGCAAGACCTTCATAAAGTTCATCATAAGAGAAAAAATCTATTGTCCTTTGAGCTTGAGATTCATATTTTTCACAACAATCTTCAATAAGAATTTAATGTGGAAAGTAACTTTTATAGTTTTTGTTGAATGCATCATGGAAATATCTCGAGGAACATATTCTAGAAGTAGGAAGAGAAAAATATCATTCTCTTGCATCACTCTTTAAAGAGTACATGAACATTTTCATCAATACATCCTCGTGAAGTATGGCTAGTTGATCCATGCATTGATGAAATGTAACAAGATGTTGGGAAGGATTATCCCCCTCTTATTCTTTGAAAACAGGAATATAATCCATCCATTCTGATGGAGGAGGCAATAGATTTGGAAATCTAGGGACAACTGAAAACTTGAGAGGTCCAAACCTCCATCCCAAGATAGCCTCCATGGCCTTTGTCATCCTAAATCAGTGAAGTCACCAACAGATTCTTTCTTCATGGATTGGATTCGCCAGGTGAAAAGGTATGCAGTCTGTTTTGTCACCAATCCTTTCTCACCATCAAGAGTTGGTAGTAATATTTGTCGTAAAACGCATGGAAGATCTTCAACTTCGTCCCTGACAACGAAACAAAAATGTTAGAACTAGAAGTTGTTCTTAGACTGCTTTTAGAATAAGCCTAATACCCATCATAATTTGAAAAATTAAATCAATTTAAATTGCATGGATCAACAAGAAAGAACAAGAAAGAGGGCAACAGTCTGATTGTAGATCAGTGATCTCCCATTGGGCATGGAGTCAAAACACTCTATAGATTGAAGGAAATCAAGCTAAAACATCATGTTAAGATCTTATATGATGATGATTAGAAGAAAGGAAAGTGAAAAAAAGAAGAATGTCTACTAAACAAAGATCCTCTCTGAAAAATAGATTGAAAAATGCTTGAAAAAAAACAATGATTAACATGCCAACTACATCAGATACTTTGTTGCTTAGGGATCCATTAATCAAAGGCAACCTTTGATCCTCAAAACTTGCAATATATTCAAGCAATAAGATAACAAAAGAAATTGAAAACAATAATACAATATGAGAAACGAATCTCATGAATCTTTAATTCCAGAAAAAAAATGATTACAAGAAAGCCCTCAGGCTTACAAATAAGCAGTTAAACTACTCCTCAAGCTCTCTCCTCTGTTGGATCATGAATCCAACCCTTTCCTTATCAAAATCCACTTAATATATAGTGAATGATCTCTCTACTCTAAGGAGGTCGAAACCAAGGAGCTACATAGGATCCTCCTCCATTTAGGATTCTATTACAAAATATTCCAACAAAAACATAACGAATTCCTATTTTTTTGGATCTTGTCTATTTTGATAAATGTCTTTTGAAACAAGTCATGTTGTTTGATCTGGTGATAGAACACATGTCCCTCATATCCATCTACCTCCTAGGAAACCATTTGAGCCCCCTCATACATGTGGCATCCCTCCTACAGCTCAGATTTATCAAACTGTTAGAGTTCGGAGAGCCCTTGACAGCATGCGCTGTGAACTTTACTGTAGGTGATGATTTCAACGTTTCTCCCAAATGACGAACTGGGTTAGGCTTATTTTTTTTAGCGAGTCCAATATATTATGATTCATCTCCAAAAAAAAATTCAGAAGAACCCAGATCGACATTTAAAAATTATGATAAAAAAATGACTCTGATGTGTGCTAATTGCTACAAATTGTCCCAAATTACCAGTTCAAAGTGTCTTTGATAGCACGCACTGCGAACATTCATGCTGGTGCTTGTTTCTTTGCAAAAAAGATTATTATCTTTAAACTTTGTACTAGAAGTAGGATAGACCTTCCAGGAATGTTGCAAACTCATTACAACCTAAAGTAACCTTGGAAAAAACATAAAAAGATGCTAGGTTTAACTCAAAATCCAAAATCATCACTTAGTGTTGTAACTGCATGCAAAAACCATGAAAACAATTATGTTGATGTGGAAGATCATCCTGTATTCATATTTTGGTTATGGTACTCCTTCTAGTAGACAACTTAGCCAACATATCTAAATTCCTTTTTGCCACTTCAGGATGCCCTCATTGCATTTTTTGGCAAAAATAAGGCAACCCACCCTCTGGAAGGCTTCCTTGAAAAATGGTTCAGAGTTTATGAGCTGCATGTCATATGGTTTAGTTCTCATAATATCTCCCCCCTTGAAAATTGTATTGCTTTGTTGAATGTCCCTAATTATTGTCTTAAAAAACTCATGTAGCCTCTTATGACAGTTGTTATGCGAAATATAGAATAAAATAGGGATTTTTTTAGGGTTTGATTATAGAGCTAACATACTTAGGGTTCACATGTCTAAAATATTATACACAACAATAGTATGAATTTGATAAAATTGCAAGTAGTTAATGTTAAGAGGGGCATCAATGCAATCTGATTGAAACTGCGGACAGTAAAAATGAGACAAGCTTGTGTAAACAAAGGGTTTGCAGTGCTAATAGCCAGTTCGATGCACCACTCTGCAATGCACAAGTTGTAGTGCAGGGTCATAATAGACAGTTTGAAATGTAGAATTATCAATGGGTAATATTACTTGCTTGCAAAAGGACGCTGTAGGATAACCCTGAGATAACAATCTTGACCAATGACCAGGGTTTAGAACACCAGAACGGTAGGTTTTAATGGTGCAGATAGTTAATAGTTCATGAATGTTTAGTAGTTTGCAGCACCAACAATACACAACAGCTTTGCATTCTCAATCAACCATTTGAAAAGCATGCAATCGTCAAAGGGGTACTTGGTATGTCTAAATTTAGGCTAGTTCTTTGTGAACTCGATTTGGTCTTAAATGAAACCATCCAATTCTCTTCAATATACTACAACCAGTTTGCAGCACCATTTTTCAAACTCGAGTAGCACACTTCATGGGAATTGTTAGAATTTTTCTTAACATAATATTAAAAATCATAATGAATTTAATGCATTGAAGATTATGAGATCTCCCCTGACACATTTTCAAAGTGCAATGATGAGAGATTAGTGCACAAGGTACTTCTTGATACATTGCAAACTTCTAGGTGAGTTGGCAACAAGAAAATATGACATCTGAATTGACCTCTAAACGGTTGGAAAATGACATAATGGAATTTTGTGTACAAACCCTCGATACAGGACATAAGATTATGATGATTTTAAGACTAGGGTTGAGACCCATTTGACCCTTATTTCCTTCATGATGATAAATGATAGCATGACACAAAGATTCTTACATGGACTAAGGTTATAATTTTTTACTCCTAAACATTTCATGTGCTAACATTGGCTCCACACGGGATGGGGTGATCCCTGTGAGCTACCAAGAACATTGCAGTTCAAGTGCCTTATCCATGGACAAGGATTCCTTCACCTCCTTCCAAATTTCTGCAACTTATTATGAAACCAAAACATATTTTTTCAATCCAAATGCAAACTGAATGTTGTACTCAAACTCAAAACCAAATACTTGCATGGCAAGCTTATTTATGCACACCTACTCCTAATCCAATAAATTGAATTGTTGTTTGATCAAGCGTAATAAGCTTTCCAATGAATCCATAAAAGCATCTGACTGATGAAATTTAATCTTTGTTTGTAGCTAAGTAAGAAGACATGAAGAGATCATATCATGAACAACAAAAGTTCCACAAAAAACATGTACTCACAGCTACAAATTAATGAGATGCCAAAACTTGCAGCATTTGGGATCTGTGGAAATGATGAATCCATCCAGGATACTATTGGATCCTGAAACTTATAAAAAACCTCCAACTGATCCAAGAAATGGAATTTCATTAGTGCTAGATCTTTTGCAATTTGATATGTCTGCAAAATCGAAAATTGTTGTAGGCTAATATCATTGTTGATCACATGTTGTTCAATAATTGCTGAAGATTCAAGTACAAGAATGGTGAATGAAGACTTGTTGATATTCGGTGATAGTTGTCGGAGTAATTTCGTTGACCAATTATGCTCATCTAATTGATGTTCTGCAAGGCAATCTTCAACTTGTTCTTTATGACCGAACAATTCTGGCATATTCCTTTTGGAACTACACCACCTCTCCTGATATATTTTTGATTCATGATTAAAAATATTAAATCTTTGATCTTCACAAATTAGTGGTTGTTCTTGGTCTTTAACATCACTATCTCCATAGTGATCAAACAAAGGTGGACCATTAAGGGATATAACTTGCGAAATTTGCTCATAAGCTTTTTCAATGATGGGCTCATTGTATGATCCTGCAACAAAATTCTGCTCAAAAGACACTTTCTCTTCTTCATAACCAACAAATGGACTTTTTTCAACTTCAGGTATGTCATAAATAGGTTGATTTAAAAAATGGTTAACATGCTCTACTATTTTTTTATCTTGAAAAATCTCTTCAACCATTTCATGATCAATTTTTTCTTGCACATGACTATCACTTATTTCAAGATCTAAAGATTCCTTCTTTAAAAATTGTTGATCTTGAACATGCAGTAGGAAAGATAAATGCAAGGGATCGAAAAACTATAGATCATGACCATCTTTTTAAAGCTCCTCTTTAATAAAAGAGGTTAAAATGTTTTCTTCACAAACTAACTCTTTTTTAATTTTTGTTTAAGCAATACCTTCATAAAGTTCATCATAAGAGGAAAAATCTATTGTCCCTTGAGCTCAAGATTCATATTTTTCACAGCAATCTTCAAGAAGAATTTCATGTGGAAAGTACCTTTTACAGTGTTTGTTGAATGCAGCATGGAAATATTTCAAGGAACATATGCTAGAAGTAGGAAGAGAAAAATATCATTCTCGTGTATCACCCTTTAAATAGTGCATGAACATTTTCATCAATACATCCTCTTGAAGTATGCCTAGTTGATCCATGCATTGATTAAATGTAACAAGATTTTGGGCAGTATTATCCTGCTTCCCTTCTTTGAAAACAAGAATATAATCTATCCATTCTGATGGACGAGGCACAAGATTTGGAAAACTAGGGACAACTAAAAATTGAGAGGTACAAACCTCCATGCCAAGATAGCATCCATGGCCTTTTTCATCCTAAATCAGTGAAGTCACCAAAACATTATTTCTTCATGGAGTGTAGTCGCCAGGTGAAAAGTTACACGGTCTGTTTTGTCACCAATCCTTGCTCACCATCAAGAACTGGTAGTAGTCTTTGTCGTACATCCCAGGGAATATCTTCAACTTCGTCCCCGACAAGGGCACCAAAAATGTTTTCACTAGAAGTTGTTCTTAGACTGCTTTAAGAACAAGCTTAATACCCATCAGATTTTGAAAAATTAAATCAATTTAAATTGGGTGGATCAGCAAGAAAGAACAAGAAAGAGGGAAATAGTTTGACTGTAGTTCAGTGATCTACCATTGGGCATGGAGTCAAAACAATCTACAAATTGTAGGCAATCAAGCTAAATCATCAAGTTAAGATCTTATATAATGATGATTAGAAGAAAGGAAAGTGAACAAAAAGAAGAATGTCTACAAAATAGAGATCCTCTCTTCAAAATAGATTGAAAAATGCTTGAACAAAAACATTGATTTATAGGCCAGCTACAACAGATCCTTTGCTACTCAATGATCCATTAATCAAAGGCAGCCTTTGATCCTCAAAAAATGCAATATATTCAAGCAAGAAGATAACAAAAGAAATGGAAAAAAAGAATACAATATGAGAAACAACTCTCATAAATATTTAATGGAAAAAAACTGTGATTAGAAATAGGCCCTCAGGCTTACAAATAAGCAACTAAACTGCTCATCAAGATCTATCCTCTCTTGGATCATGAATCCAACCCTTTCCTTATCAAAATCCACTTCATGTATAGTGAATGATCTATCTCTACTATAATGAGGTCAAAACCAAGGAGATACATAAGATCCTTCTCCATTTAGGAGTCTGTTACAAAAGATTCCAACAAAAACATAACAAATTCCTATTCTTTTGGATCTTGTCTATTGTGATAAATGCCTTTTGAAACAAGTCATGCTGCTTGATATGGTGATAGAACACATGTCCCTCATTTCCATCTATATCCTAAGAAACCATTAGAACCCCCTCAGACAGGTGGCATCTCTCCTACAGCTCGGATTTATCAAACTATTAGAGTTCGCAACGCCCTTGACAACATGCATTGTGAACTTTCCTCTAGGTGATGATTTCAAGTTTTCTCCCAAACGACGAACTGGGTCAGGCTTATTTTTGGTCAGCAAGTCCACAATATTATGATTAATCTACATAAACAATTTCAAAAGAACTTAGATTGAAATTTAAAATTTATGATTAAAAAATGACTATGTTGTGTGCTAATTGCTACAAAATGTCGCAAATTACCAGTTTACAGCGCCTTTGATAGCACGCGCTGCGAACTTTCATGTAGGTGCATGCTTCTTTGCAAAATATATTTTGGTATTTAAAACTTGTACCAGAAGTAGGATATACCTTCCATAAATGTTGCAAACTCATTACAACCTGAAGTAACCTTGGAGAAAACATAAAAATATGCTAAGTTTAACTCAAAATCCAAAATCAACACTTAGTGTTGTAATTGCATGCAAAAAACATGACAAAAAATGATGTTGATGTGGAAGATCATATTGTATTCATATTTTGTTTATGGTACTCCTTCTAGTAGCCACCTTATACAACATATTTAAATTCCTTTTTGCCACTTCAAGATGCCCTCTTTGCATTCTCTGACAAAAATAAGGAAACCCACCCTCTGGAAGGTTTCCTTGAAAAATGGTTCAGAGTTGATGAGTTGCATGTCATATGGTTCAGTTCTCACAATCTCTCCCCCCTTGTGGATTTTCTTTCTTTGTTGACTGTCCATAATTGTTTTCTTAAATTTTGGTTGTGGAGGTTGATTATCTTCCTGATTCATAGGTCTTTGTTTTCAACCGTGTTTATACCCCATGAAGACTTTAAATCCTAGAATAATGTACACTCCTTCACGTGGGGGAGTGCATGGGGGGTTACCCCCCTTGCGGGGTCCATCCCCCCGACTGGGGGAAAACGGGCCCCCGGTGGGGGTTCAAGGGCAAAACCCCTGAAGGAAAAATTGCCTTGTAAATGTATATTGTAATTTCATTGTAAATATGGACCGTTCATTATAAGGTCATAGATCTGATGGTAGAATTTATGTTAGGGTTTTTTTCGCTAGAAGGAAACCCTCGTTTATGAGGGAAATGTATTGCGGCTATGGATGATTGTGAATATTGTATTCTGAGAGAGGAGACTGTGAGAGAAAGAAGAGGAAGTTACAACGGGTGTGTTGTAGGTTGTATACGTTCATTTGCTGGATAATAATGATCCGAAATTGGATCCAGAAGCCTAACAGGGCTTGAAAAATGATCAAAAATGAAAGTGCTCGGAATGCGACGAAACCTATGCCATTGCGTCCACTCATCTTCCTGATTCCGGTGGTATATTTAGTTTGTCAAACAGGCTCCGTATGGAGAAGATATCGCATTCTGTCCGAAAAGTCAAACAGGCAAAAAAATTGTTGACTGTGCAGTCCGTACAGTCCGTACGGACGCTGACGTGGCATGTTCATACACTGACATGGCAGGTCCATATAGGCAACACATGGTGTCTCTAGGAAGTGACACGTGGCAGGGAGATTTGGACATTTGGGTGTACAACTGGACCTATCCCGAGGTGACACGTGTCACCACTGTAAGGGTGACACATGGCACGGGTGACATCAGCAGCTGACGTGGCAGGATGACAGGGCAGATGTATGGTAGATGAAATGGCACTGATGATGTGTCAGGTGTTGACGTGGTAGAGTTTGATTGGCAAGCGTGGTCGAATGGGAAGTCGACACGTGGAATCTCGTTGGTTAATGGTAAGGTGCCACGTGGCCCAATCATGGGATGCCACGTGGCACCCCTTTATTTGGTTTTTGGTTTGTAAAATTATATTGGAGGCCATGGGGTTTGACCCCCGGACCTCCCCCACCGGCTTCGCCTTCGCAACGACCGTCCGACCAACAGACCACTGGGTGTTACTTGTAATATATACGAGTTAAAATTTATTTAAATTTAAATTATGTTACCGTTGGCGGGGGGGTCGGGCCGGGGCTTAGCCCCGGCCCGTGGTCGTTTGTTGTATAATGTGACCAAACCCTATACCATATGTGCGGTTACAACCAACAACCACGGTTATATGTTATAGCCCGTGGATATATGGATGCGCCAATGGAACTGGGTGCTAGCGCGAATGGGCAGGGCCAGCTCATAGCCCAAGGGCTAGCGCTTGGCCACATGCCCCATAGGACTGTTCCAGAAGGCGCGCGCACCCAAGGCTAAGGGGATAGGCCTGATTTATAGTTATAAAGTGGGTTTTCTAACTGATTTTGGGTTTTTAATTAATGTTAAGCCTATTGTTAATGGTTTTTGGGAGTTATTGGGTAGTTTTGGAGCCTAACTTCTTGGAGGAAGTTGGAGATGAGAAACTAACTTCCCAGATATATAACCAAGGCCTGTTTGAGGCCATAGAGAGGATGGAGAGGGCATTCAGAGCAGAATTATGCTGAGGAGAAGGAAAGCCAAAGACATTTTGAGGCAGAGAAGCTTTTGAGGAGGAGACGCTGTCGAACCATTTCTGGGAGCTCTGGACGTCTGTTTTGCATGCCGTTTTCTTTGCATGGTTCTGGAGATCTGGACGAACATGACCAGATTAGTCTTGTAACCATTTGGCATTGCAGCGATGTAGTTTTGAGCTTTTGAACAGAAATAAAGAAGCCTCCCCCACAGAGAAAAGGCCCGGAGACGTAGGCAAAGTTGTGCCGAACTCCGTTATCAATCTGCGTGTTATAGTTTGTTGTTTATTCTTTCATTTCAGATCTGCAAATGTATATATGGCTTTCATAATTCCTCTTATTTCCTCATTCTTTCACTAAGTTTCTCAATGGTTAATTAAAGCATGCAAAATTAAAACTCAACCATAAGTCATTAAAAGATCCTACGGATCAAATAATAAAGGAAGGACCTAGCAATTTCTCTAGTGGACGTAGCCCATACTAGGCGAACCACGTATAATTGTGTCTCTATTGTATTGTGTATCTTCTATGTTTTATTTCCGCATTTGTTTTATTTTATTGCTCTGCGATCTTGTTTTTCTAACAACTGGTATCAGAGCGAAAGGTAACTCGCAGGAAAAGAGGGTTCCTAGTTTGAGTGGGAAAAATGGTAGAAGATGGAAAGTTTAGGGTTGAGAAATTTAATAGCCAAAACTACCAATTATGGAAGATGCAGATGGAATATTATTTATATCAGAAGGATCTATTCCTACCATTGGGTAGAATAACAAAGAAGCAGACGACCATGAAGGATGAAGAATGGGAGATTCTTGACAGAAAAGGCTCTAGGAACGATATGGTTGAGCTTGGCAGCGTCGGTGGATTTCAATATTTCGAAAGAAAAAACAACGAAGGAGATGATGGACACATTGGCTAAATTGTATGAAAAACCTCAGCATCCAATAAGGTATTTCAAATGAAGATATTATTTAATATGAAGATGTCAGAAGGTGGGCTTGTTGCAGATCATTTAAATGAATTTAATACGGTTACCGATCAACTGAGTTCTGTAAAAGTGGACTTTGATGATGAGGTCGGGGCTCTTCTAATATTGTGCTCATTGCTAGAAAGATGGAATGGCTTGGTCATTGTTGTAAGTAACTCTCTCTCTGGTTCAAACACTTTAAAATTTGATGATGATGTTGGTGTTATCCTTAGTGAAGAAATGCGATGAAAAGGTACAGGTGAGACATCAGGTAATGCATTAAACATGGAGAACAGGGGAAGACAAAAGGATAGAGGAAAGGGCTATGGGAACCACAGGAATTCTAGGAAGAGAAGATCCAAATCCAGACTCAGAAAGATAGAGTGTTGGAATTATAGGAAGAAAGGACATTTGAAGAAAGACTGCAGAGCTCCAAAGAAACACAGAGATGGACAACGAGAGAAAAATCAGGAAGCAAATGTAATAGGTGATGTGTTACAAGATGCTTTGATTCTTTCTATAGATAATATTTTTGAGTCTTGGGTAGTAGATTCAGGGCCTTCATTTCATGCCACACCCCATAAGAAACATTTTATAGATTATGTTCAAGGTGATTTTGGAGAGGTTAATTTGGGTGATGATGCACCATGCAAAATTGTTGGAATGGGAAAGGTAAAAATAAAGCAAAGGAATGGAAACCAATGGTTGTTGAAAGAGGTAAGACATGTTCCAGATCTAAGGAAAAATATAATTTCAACAGGGTAGTTGGCAAGTGAAGGTTGTGTTGATACTGAGAGGGGGGTGAATCAGTATCAAGTACAATTTAAAACCTTTTTCAACTTATACTTAAACCATTCAATTATATCCAATGAGAAATGAA
>ML778656.1:475635-489583 GCA_009831015.1 Picea engelmannii | reverse complement strand
ATAAAACTTCACATTAAATCATCACCATCAACCAACCATCACATAGAACCTGATAATGCTTCCTGAGACTTCTTCAATTTCTACAATTATTCAATTCTTGGAATAATCTGATCCTGTAGATAATATTATTCAATTTATTCTCTGAAACTTCTCCAGGTTTCACTCCTTGAATCCTCCCTAAAAATAAGTTATAGAGAGAATGGTAGACCTTGTTCAATTTTGGTTTATTCAGGAGACCGAACTTGTACAGAAAGCCTCGCGCTCAATATTTAACATTCGATTCTAAAAATCACACACAAGAAACTAAAGTTCATACTATTCCCAATGAAATTTGTCCCATGTCATTTGGATTCTCAATGAAGAAGTTATGATTGTTTTACCCGGAACACATGTTTATTGACTAGCTTCAAGACTGGTCACAAACCCTATATTCCACAAAGTGTATATCCATAATTATAGAGAATCAAGAGCTGGAATTTTTACCACAGGTACCTTGATATATATTCTCAATACCATGGAAATTTCACCATTTGAATCGTTCTAGAAAAATTTTTATAGCAAAAATGGTAAGATGACCTAAAAATAACATACCTTAGAACACATCACCAAAAGACTTCATCCTCCCTTGAAATCCGGCCTCCTTTTACTTCTGATTTCCTCTAAAATTAGACTTGTGTATCAAATGATTGTATAATGATATTTATTTATACCATTTATGTCACTTTATTTTAACATTAGGGCCGACCTGACACTTTCTTATTTTGTAATTCTTTTCTTTAATTATCTTTAGGGCCTACATGTACTTCCTTCTTCAATTCACTTTGTCATCTTCAAAAATTCATTTCTCCTCAACCATGAGGATCCACGTGACATGTCACATACCACTGGAAACAACATGATGTATACTATCCATCCATGGGTGTTGTATCTGCATGTGCATTTTCCTTCATGTCCAAATACCTTCATCAATTTTGTTGTCCAAAACCCATGACTAGGGTTGACATCAATGACAACAATCAATCTTCCAACAGGTTGTATATCCATATTTATAGATAAGGTGTGGAAGGTCACCAAAGGATCATTGGTGATAACAAAAGGAGAGAAGGTAGGTACATTGTATTTATGTACTAGTAATACTGACTCTTCTATATCTTTAGCTTATATAGGAGTGGATAAAACATTGTGGCATCATAGGCTTGGACACATGAGTGAGAAGGGGATGCAGACACTTCACAAAATAAATTTGTTGCCAGATATTAAACAAATTGATTTGGATTTCTGTGAGCATTGTGTTTATGGAAAACAGAAGAGAGTGAGATTTCTCAGATTTGGAAAAGAAAAGAAGAGTGAAAGGTTAGATCTTGTTCATACATATGTATGGGGACCAACTCAGGTATCATATTTTTGTGGTTCTCGTTATTATGTTACATTTATTGATGATGCAACTAGAAAAACTTGGGTTTATTGCATTCGAAAAAAATCTGATGTTTTTTATACTTTTAAGAAATGGAAAGCTTTGGTTGAGAATGAGATAGGAAAAAGGTTGAAGTGTCTCAGATTAGACAATGGACGTGAATATTGCAGCAATGATTTAGATGATTATTGTTCATACCATGGGATTCGTAGAGAGAAGACAGTTCCAGGAAAACCACAAGAAAATGGTGTGTCATAAAGGATGAACATGGCAATCATGGAGCATGCAAGGAGTATGAGATTGCATGTTGGGTTTTCCTTACAGTCCTAGGCAGATGTTGTAGATATTGTTATTTACTTAATAAACAAAGGACTTTCAAGCCGTTTGGATGGTAGAATTCCAGAGGAGGCATGGACAAGAAAAAAGGTAAACTATTCTTTTTTGAAGACTTTCGGTTGTGAATCATTTTTCCATATTGATAAAGAAAATAGAACAAATCTTGAGGAAAAATCCAACAAGTGTACCTTTATTAGATACAGTGTTAATGATTTTGGTTATCGCTTATGTGATTATGAAAATAACAAAATTATTAGGAGTAGAGATGTCATATTCAATGAGAAGGTCATGTACAAAGATCAGTTGCAAGGAAAGAAACAGGAAAAAGAAAAAACAGAATACACAATGCTTGATGAGATCACTGAAAACGAAATTACAAAGGTACCAGAAAATCAAAATGTACAACAACAGGATCAACACGTACCTAAAAATCCTACAAGTGTTGTTAGAAGATCTACTAGGTTAAGTAGGCCCCCTGAACGATACTCTCCTTCATTGTTTTATTTATTATTGACTAATTCTGGTGAACCAAAATGTTATGAAGAGGCAATGCAGGTAGACACCAAAAAGAAGTGGGAGAAAGGCATGAAAGAGGAAATAGATTCCTTGGTAAATAACAAGACATGGGATTTGGTTCAACTGCGTACAGGAAAAAGAGCATTGCAGAATAAATGGGTTTACAAGTTGAAGGAAGAAGATGGAGGCAAAAAGTGGTACAAGGCTAGACTTGTTGTAAAGGGGTTTGCACAAAAGAAAGGTATAGAGTTTGATGAAATATTTTCTCTTGTTGTTAAAATGACTTTAATTAGGACTATTTTAAGTCTTGTGGCAGTAGAAAATTTGCAACTTGAACCATTATATGTAAAAAAAAAAAATCTCCATAGGGATTTGGAGGAAGTGATTTATATGCAGCAGCCACAGAGGTATGAGGTCAAAGGAAAGGAGAATTTGGTATGCATGGTGACAAAGAGATTGTATGGCATAAATAAAGCTCCAATGCAGTGGTATTTGAAGTTTGACAGGTTTATGACAGAACAAGGTTACAGTAGATGTCATTTTGATCACTGTGTTTATTTTAAAAGGCTACAAAATGGAAGCTATATTATCTTCCTATTGTATGTAGATGACATGCTTGTTGCAGGGTCTAATATGCAAGATATAAATGTGCTCAAGAAGAAATTAGATAATTCGTTTGCAATGAAGGATTTGGGTGCTGCAAAGAAAATCCTTGGTATGAGAATAACAAGAGACAGCAAAAATCACAAATTTACATTGTCTCAGGGTGAGTACATAGAGAAAGTGTTGGAGAGATTTAGAATGTAGAATGAAACACCAGTTAGTACACCTTTGTCTAGCCATTTAAAATTAACTAAGGAAATGTGTCCCAAGACATAAGAGGAGATAGAATACATGTCCAGGGTCCCTTATTCATCAACAATTGGCAGCTTGATCTATGTGATGGTTTGCACAAGACCATATATTGCACATGCAGTGGGAGTTGTGAGAAGGTATATGAAAAATCCAGGTAAAGAACATTGGGAGGTAGTAAAGTGGATTATCACATATTTGAGAGGTACTACTACTCATGCATTATGTTTTGCAGGTTCAAACACTGTTCTACATGGATATGTTGATTCATATATGGCAGGTGATAAAAATGGCAGGAGGAGCACCACAGGGTATGTTTTTACTATAGGTGGAACATCAGTGAGTTGGATTTCAAAACTACAAAATATTGTTTCCCTTTCAACAACAGAGGCAAAGTATGTTGTCGATACAGAGGCTAGTAAAGAGATGATTTGGTTACAGAGGTTTATTGAGGAATTGGGAAAGGAGCAGGAAAATAGGAGGTTGTACTATGACAGTGAGAGTGCCATTCATCTTGCAAAGAACTCATCCTTCCATTCAAATACTAAGCATATACATCTCAAGTACCATTTCATACGATCCATCTTGGAAGATAGACATTTGAAGTTGGAAAAGATATACACTATCCAGAATCTTGCATACATGTTAACAAAGGGAATAAGCAGGGAGAAATTGAGTTCCTTCTCAATTTCAGTTGGTCTTCAAGAATGAAGGTGAAGATGAGAAATTTTCCAGGTCCAAGAAGGATCATAGTCCATCATATACAGTAGCGGTGGATTAGTTGAGATTAGTATCCAAGTGGGAGATTGTTGTTTGTTGAGCCTAATTATCTTCCTGATTCAGAGGTCTTTTTTTTCAGTCATGTTTATACCCCATGAAGACTTTACACCCCAAAATAATTTACACTCCTCCACCCAGCGGAGTGCAAGGGGTTACCCCCCCTGTGGGGTCCAGGAGGTACATCCCCCCGTCTGGGGGGTCAGGGGATAAGTGGGACCCCGACGAGGATTCGAGGGAGAATCCCCTGAAGTAAAAATTGCCTTGTAAGTGTATATTTTAATTTCATTGTAAATCTGGACCGTTCATTATAAGGTCACAGATATGACGGTAGAAGTTATGTTATGGTTTTTTTCCCTAGAAGGAAACCCTCGTTTATGAGGAAAATGTATTGCGGCTATGGATGATTGTGAGTATTGCATTCTGAGAGAGGAGACTGTGAGAGAAATAAGAGGAAGTTACAGCAGGTGTTTTGTAGGTTGTATCCCTTCAGTTGTTGGATAATAATAAAGGAAAGACCTGGCAATTTCTCTGGTGGATGTAGCCCACACTGGGTGAACCACGTATATCTGTGTTTCTATTGTATTGTGTATCTTCTGTGTTTTAGTTCTACATTTGTGCTATTTTATTGCTCCTCGATCCTGTTTTTCTAACATTAAAAACCTCTTGTAGCCTCTTATGACAATTGTTATGCGATATATAGAATAAAACAAGGATTTTTTTAGGGTTTGATTATAGAGCTAACATACTTAGGGTTCACTTGTCTGAAATATTATACACAACAATAGTATGAAGTTGAGAAAACTGCAAGTAGGGAATGATAAGAGGGACAACAATGCAATCTGAGTGAAACTGGGGACAGGAAAAAAGAGACAACTATGTGGAAACAGAGGGTTTGCAACGCCAAAATCCATTTCATAGTGCCAGTGTGCAGCACACAATTTGTAGTGCAGGGTTATAATAGACAGTTCGCAGCGTAGAATTATCAATGGGTAATATTACTTGTTTGCAAAAGGAAGCTGTAGGATGACCCTGAGATAAAAATATTGACCAATGAACAGGGTTTAGAACACCAGAACAATGTGTTTTAATAGTGCAGAGAGTTAGCAGCGAAAGAACGTTTAACATTTTGCAGGGCCAACCATACACAACAGGTTTTCATTCTCAATCAACCATTTGAGAACCATGCAATTGTCAAAGGGGTACTTGGTATGTCTGAATTTAGGTTAGTGCTTTGTGAACTCGATTTGGTATTAAATAAAGCATCCAATTCTCTTCAATCTAGTACAGTCAATTTGTAGCGCCATTTTTCAAACTCCAACAACACGCTTCATGTGAACTGTTAGTATTGTTCCTTAACATAATATTGAAAATCATAATGAATTTAATGCACTGAAGATGATGAGATCTCCCCTGACACGTTGTCAAATTGCAATGATGAGAGATTAGTGCACAAGGTACTTCTTGGTATGCCGCAAACTTTTGGGTGAGTTGGCAGTAAGAAAATCTGACATCCGACTTGACCTCTAAACGGTTGGAAAATGACATAATGGAATTTTTTGTACAAACCATTGAGACAAGACATATGATGATGATGATTTTAAGACCAGGGTTGAGACCCATTTGACCTTTATTTCCTTCATGATGATAAATGATAGCATGACACCAAGATTCTTACATGGACTAAGGTCAAACGTTTTTACTCCTGAACATTTCATGTGCTAACATTGGATCCAAAGGGGTTGGAATGCTCCCTATGATCTGCCAAGAACATTGCAGTTTCAGTGCCTTATCCATGGGCAAGGATTCCTTCACCTCCTTCCAAATTTATGAAACTTCTTCTGAAACCAAAACATATTGTTGCAAACCAAATGCAAACTGAATGTTGTAGTCAAACTGAAAACCAAATACTTGCATGGAGAGCTTATTTATGCACACTCCTACTCCTACTCCAATCAACTAAAATGTTGCTTGATCAGTGTAACCAACTTTCCAATGAAGCCATAAAAGCATATGATTGATGAAATGTAATCCTTGTTTGTAGCTAAGTAAGAAGACATGAATAGAGCATATCATGAACAACAAAAGTTCCACAAAAAACATGTACTCACATCTGCAAATTGATAAGATGCTAAAACTTGTAGCATTTGGGATCTCTAGAAATGATGAATCCATCCAGGCTACTATTGGATCCTGAAACTTATAAAAAACCTCCAGTTGATCCAAGAAAGGGAATTGCATTAGTGTTAGATCTTTTGAAAATTGATTTGTCTGCAAAACTAAACATTTTTGTAGGCTGATATCATTGTTGATCACACGTTGTTCAATATTTGTTGCATATTAAAGTACAAGAGTGGTGAATGCAGACTTGTTGATCTCTGGTGATAGTTGTTGGAGTAATTTCTTTGACCAATTATGATCATCTAATTAATGTTTTGTAAGGAAATCTTCAACTTGTTCTTTGTGACCAAACAAATCTGGCATATTCCTTTTGGAACTACACCGCCTCTCCTGACATCTTTTTGACCCATGATTAAAAATCTTAAAACTTTGATCTTCACAAATTAATGGTTGTTCTTGGTCTTCAACATCACTATCTCCATAGTGATCAAACAAAGGTGGGCCATTAAGGGATATAAATTGAGAAATATGCTCATAAGATTTTTCAATGATGGGCTCATTGTATGATCCTGCAACAAAAGTCTGTGGAAAAATACACTTTCTCTTCTTCATAACCAACAAATGGAGTTTGTTCAAATTAAAGTATGTCATAAACATGTTGATTTAAACAATGGTTAACATGATCTACTATTTTTTGATCTTGAAAAATATTTTCAACCATTTAATGATAAATTTTTTCTAGCACAAGATTATCACTTTTTTCAAGATCTAAAGATTCCTTCTTTAAAAATTGTTGATCTTGAACATGAAGTATGAAAGACAAATGCAAGGGATCGAAAACCTATAGACCATGACCATGTTTTTCAATATCCTCTTTAATAAAAGAGTTAAAAATGTTTTCTTCAAAAACAAACGCTTCTTTAATTTATGTTTCAGCAAGACCTTCGTAAAGTTCATCATAAGAGGAAAACTATACTATCCTTTGAGCTCGAAATTCAGATTTTTCATAGAAATCTTCAAGAAGCATTTCATGTGAAAAGTAGCTTTTACAATGTTTTTTGAACGTAGTATGGAAATATTTCAAGGAACATATGCTAGAAGCAGGAAGAGAAAAATACCATTCTCATGCATCACCCTTTAAAGAGTGCATGAACATTTTCATCTATACATCCTCATGAAGTATGTCTGGTTGATCCATGCATTGATGAAATGTAACAAGATGTTGGGAAGGATTATCCTCCTTCTCTTCTTTGAAAACAAGAAGATAATCCATCCATTATGATGGAGGAGGCACTAGATTTGGAAAACTAGAGACAACTAAAAAATTGAGAGGTGCAAACCTCTGTGCCAAGATAGCCTCCATGGCCTTTGTCATCCTGAATCAGTGAAGTCACAAACATATTATTTCTTCAAGGAGTGGTGTCTCCAGGTGAAAAGGTATGCACTATGTTGTCACCAATCCTTGCTCACCATCAAGAACTGGTAGTAATCTTTGTCGTACAACCTAGGGAAGATATTCAACTGCGTCCCCGGCAATGACACAAAAAATGTTAGCTCTAGAAGTTGTTCTTAGACTGCTTTAAGAACAAGCCTAATACCCATCAAAATTTGAAAAAATAAATCAATTTAAATTGGGTGGATCAGTAAGAAAGAACAAGAAAGAGGGAAATAATTTGACTGTAGATCAATGATCTACCATTGGGCATGGAGTCAAAACACTCTACAGATTGAAGGAAATCAAGATAAATCATGAGGTTAAGATATTATATGATGATGATTAGAAGAAAGGAAAATGAACAAAAATAAGAATGTCTGCTAAACAAAGATCCTCTCTGCAAAATAGATTGAAAAATGCTTGAACAAAAACAATGATTAGTAGGCCAGTTACAATAGATCCTTTGCTTCTCAGGGATCCATTAATCAAAGGCAACCTTTGATCCTCAAAATCTGCAATATATTCAAGCAAGAAGATAACAAAAGAAATGGAAAACAAGAAGAAAATATTAGAAATAGATTTCATGAATCTTTAATGGTAGAAAAATGTGATTACAAACAGGCCCTTAGGCTTACAAATAAACAACTAAACTACTCCTCAAGCTCTCTCCTCTCTTGGATCATGAATCCAACCCTTTCCTTATCAAAATCCCCTTCATATATAGTGAATGATATATCTCTACTATAAGGAGGTCAAAACCAAGGAGCTACATAATATCCTCCTCCATTTAGGAGTCTGTTACAAAAGATTCCAACAAAAACATAACAAATTCCTTTTTTTTGGATCTTGTATATTGTGATAAATGTCCTTTTAAATAGGTCATGCAGCTTGATCTGGTGATAGAACATATGTCCCTCATGTCCAACTACCTCCTAGGAAACCATTTGAACCCCCTCAGGCAGGTGGCATCCCTCCTACAACTCGGATTTATCAAACTATTAGAATTCGCAGCGCCCTTGACAAGATGTGCTTCAAACTTTCCTGTAGGTGATAATTTCAACTTTTCTCCCAAACAACGAACTGGTTCAATCTTATGTTTGGTCAACGAGTCCAAGATATTATGATTCATATCCACAAAAAATTTCAGAAGAACCCAGATCGGAATTTAAAATTTATGATTAAAAAATGTCTCTTTTGTGTGTTAATTGCTACAAACTGTCCCAAATTACCAATTCACAACGCCTTTGACAGCACGCACTGTGAACTTTCCTGTAGGTTCTTGTTTCTTTGCAAAATATATTTTGATCTATAAATATTTTACTAGATGTACGATAGACCTTCTAGAAATGTTGCAAACTCATTACAACATGAAGTAACCTTGGAGAAAACATAAAAAGATGCTAAGCTTAACTCAAAATCCAAAATCATCACTTAGTGTTGTAACTGCATGCAAAAACCATGACAAAAAATGATGTTGATGTGGAAGATCATATTGTATTCATATTTTGTTTCTGGTACTCCTTCTAGTAGCCACCTTAGCCAACATATCTAAATTTCGTTTTGCCACTTCAGGATGCCCTTTTTGAATTTTCTAACAAAAATAAGGCAACCCACCCTCTAGAAGGCTTCCTTGAAAAATGGTTCAGAATTGATGTGTAGCATGTCATATGGTTCAATTCTCACAATATCTCCCCCCTTGTGTATTTTCTTTCTTTGTTGAATGTCCATAATTATTGTCTTAAAAAACCCTTGTACCCTCTTATGACAGTTGTTATGCGAAATATAGAATAAAACGGGGATTGTCTTAGGGTTTGATTACAGAGCTGACATACACAACAATATTATACACAACAATAGTATGAAGTTGAGAAAATTACAAGTATGGAATGATAAGAGGGATAGTAATGCAATCTGAGTGAAATTGTGGACACAAAAAAAGAGACAACTTTGTGTAAACAGAAGGTTTGCAGCGCCAGTCTACAGCGTGCAATTTGTAGTGTAGGTTTATAATAGATAGTTTGCAATGCAGAATTATCAATGGGTAATATTAATTGTTTGCAAAAGGAAGTTGTAGGATGACCTTAAGATAAAAATATTGACCAATGACCAGGGTTTAGAACACTAGAACAATGGGTTTTAATGATGCAGAGAGTTGGCAGCGCATGAACATTTAACAGTTTGCAGCGCCAACAATACACAACAACTTTACATTATCACTCAACCATTTGAGCAACATGCAATCGTCAAAGGGGTACTTGGAATGTCTGAATTTAGGCTGGTGTTTTGTGAACTCGAGTTGGTATTAAATGAAAGAATCTAATTCTCTTCGATATACTACAACAAGTTCGCCGTGTCAGTCTGTAGTGCCAGTCTGCAGCACCATTTTTCAAACTCTAGTAGCGTGCTTCATGGGAACTATTAGAATTGTTCCTTAACATAATCTTGAAAATCACAATGAATTTAATGCACTGAATATGATGAGATATTCCCTGACACATTTTCAAAGTGCAATGATGAGAGATTAGTGCACAAGGTACTTCTTGGTACGTTGTGAAAATTTAGGTGAGTTGGCAGCAAGCAAATATGACATATGACTTGACCTTTAAACGGTTGGAAAATGACATAATTCAATTTTGTGTACAAACCCTTGAGACGAGACATATGATGATTATGATTTTAAGACTAGGTTTGAGACCCATTTTACCCTTATTTCCTTCATGATGATAAATGATAGCATGAAACAATATTCTTACAAGGACTAAGGTCATAATTTTTTACTCTTGAACATTTAATGTGCTAACACTCTTGGCCACTGAAAGTTATGGTCTTCACGACCAAAGATATTCAAAGTATCACCATAAAATTGTTGTCTTACTGATGTTGCCATAGGTTGAAGGTCTATTTCTTCAGCTGGATAATAACCTCAAATAAATATTTTCGGAGAGATAATGATAATTTAATCCCTTGGAAAATGAATATTTAATGAAATTTAATGAGTAATTCCTCGAGCATTTCGCCATTAATGATGATCTTTTCAGAGCCTGCATAAAAGTTGTTAGAATTAAACAACACTTAATGTGTATTGGGAAAAGCAACAAAATGGTGGAGACGAACGAGAGAGAGTTTGAATATAAAAAAATTCATGAACCCTCCAACCCGGGAACCCACGAACATGTGGTTGTATGATGATAAAAAATATACTAAGTGTAGAAAGATGGTCGGTCGGACTTTCATGCAATAGGAATAAAATACTTTGGAGCTCGGCATCCGCGACAAGGTTGATAGTCAAAATGTAGATCATGGAACTTGGGGTGCAAATTGAAGGTCATGGAACTTGGAGGATGAGGGCTTGAACCCGTGAACCCGTGCAATTGAAAAATGGATAAGTGTAGTAGCAGAATTATGACATGAGAAAGTGGGTGGAGATGAAGGCCCGCGAACTCGTGAATCACTAAAATATGACAAAGTATAGTAACCAGAAAGGGAGAAAAGAAGGGATAAAAGAAAAATGGAAATAAGGGAAGGCGTAGAAGGGGGAAAATAAATGGAAAAAAGTAGGGAATATAGAATGTGGAAGGAAAACAAGGAAGCACAAAATGATCTCAACATGGTCTCATCCTTGTTGTTGGAGGAGATGAGAGAGAAGAACATGGAAGGATAGAGCACATATGCATTATTTGCAAGAGGACGCTCCCAGGAAAGAAATATATCTAAGTCCTCAAGTGGGAGATCTAAGTCTAAGGGAAGATGTAAGTCTCTCGGAAATTTTGTAAAGGTATGTTGGAGATGTGGAAAAGAAGGGCACTATAAGAAGAAATGTAGATCCAAAGTTGAGAAAAAGAAGGGATCTGAAGAATCTCTTTCTATGGAAGAAAATACCTCCAAGGAAGAAGGAGGGGATGTGTACTTGGCTTATTCAAGCATAGATGCATATCATGAGGCATGGTTAGTTGACTTGGGTGCATCCTTTTATATGACTTCCGCCACAGGGAGTGGTTATGTGAATATGAAAGGTATGATGGAGGTAATGTTTTCCTAGGTGATGACTCGACAACCAGAATCATAGATCGATGAAAATTCAAGTTGAGGCTCATATATGGAAGGATTAGAACACTACTCTGTGTTCTGCACATCCCAATATTAGCCATAAATTTGATTTATGTAAGCAAAATGGACAATGCAAGGGTAAAAACAATATTTGAAAAGGAAACCTGCAGGATGGTTCGAGGAGCAATGGTGTTGTTGAAGGGAGTTTGGTTTGGAACTATGTATAAGCTACAATGAATCATTATTAGTGATGGGTGTAATAGTTCCATTGTTCTTGATATTGGAATTGAAGAAGAAAGAACTCCTACAGTCTCTGGAGAAAAGGTTATGTTGTGGCATCAAAGACTGGGGTATATCGGAGAGAAGGGTCTTCGGCTACTACACGGTAAATGTATGGTTGAAGGTATTTATAACTGCTCTCTGGATTTTGATTTTTGTGACCATTATGTATATGGGAAGCATAATCGGGTAAAATTCCCCTCTGGTGCAATTGATCAGGGGATCAAATTTTGCTCAATTTTCAAAGTGCTCGGAATGTGACGAAAACAGTGCCATTGCGTCCGTCTCGTCTTCCTGATTCTGGCAGTATATTTACTTTGTCAAATGGATGTCGTATGGAGAAGATATCGCGATTTGTTCGTCAAGGCAAACAGGCAAAAATTTTAGATGCTGACTGTACCTATCCGTACAGTCTGTACGGTGACGTGGCAGGGCCGTACAGTCCGTACGATGACGTGTCAGATGTTGATTGGGTTGACAGTGGTGAATGAGGTGCTAACGTGTGTCCTTTGGGTGGCCAATTGTAGGAGGACACGTGGCCCAATCCAAGGGCGCCACGTGTCACTCACTGGTTGACTAAGGAGTTTTGTGTAAAATATATTGGAGGCCGCGGGGTTTGACCCCTGGACCTCCCCCACTATACAACGTTCCAACGAATCTCCACTAACCATTATGCCGCCAATTGTTTCTTGTTCTATATGTCTATGCATATATATTTAATGTGGTGCATTGTATTAAATGGAAAGGGGTCGGGCCGGGGGTGGACATTGGCATTGTAATATAACCGTGTTATATAGTCGACAGTTGGAAAACGCGCGGGGTCTATATTACATAGCCCATGGTCACTTGTTACGCATATGTCCATATTGTATACCAAATAGTTGGCCCATGACCATTGTATAAACCGTGTATATGCGCGTGGGAATTGGTTAACGGTGGTTTCCACGGTTTAATAACCAACCGCCATGTGTCATTACGTTATTTGGTATTGAAACAAAGCCCTTTTTAATTATAGCACGTGGTCATGTTCAAACCCATATGCCCAGGTGCCGAGGCGGTTAGGGGCTGGCGCGCCCTTAACCGTCCTACAGTTTGCACCATTGGCGCGGTTGCGCCCGGTGCTGGGTTTTTGCGCTTAAAAGAGCGTGTGAGACAGGTTCATGGAAGAAGGGTGCGAATTGTAGAACCAGAGACAACAAGCTTGAAGAGGGGGACTTCCAGGAGGCCTAACTTCTTCGTTTTTCCACTGATTGAGGTGCCGAAACAGCCCAGACAAGGGTTTTGGGACGCTGGGAAGCCATTGGAGCAGTCGGTTTGTCAGTTTGAGCATTGTAAGACATGTTTTTGAGCACTTTTTTGAGCAATTAATAATAATGATCCATTGGAAGCTGGACCAGGAGATGTAGCCCATAAGAGGGGTGAACTCCTTTATCAATTGCTATGCTTATGTGTTTATGTTCATTGATTATGTTGCTTTCTATGTGTAATTTGCATAAGTAATCCTTTAATTTATGTGTTGCAAACTGATCCTTTTGCTTTAAACACATAACATTCACTTGCAATAAGTTTTTCAAGTTTTTCAAGTCTTCTTCATTTTTAGATCAAGTTGGTATCAGAGAACTGGTTTTGAAGACTTGATTGTTTGCAAGTTTTGTTTCTGATGCTCACAAGGTTGAAACTCATAAGAGGAGAAGGTCAACTTGTGGAGCCAACTTCTTATCCGACAAGGAGGAAGCAGTTTCATTCACCGCAAGTTGCAGAAAGACATTCACCAAGCATGGCTCATGCAGAAAGTCATGAACGTGTTCCGGCTGAAGAAGAAGATCTCAAACAGACTGTCATAGAGTTGAGAGATATGATGAAGATCTTGTTGGAACGGAACATAATGTCGCAGGGTGAAGGCTCTAACCCTTCAATGCATAAGGGAGGCGGTGGTCACAAGACTCCAGGCGGAAATGGAGGGAATGGTGCTTCTCCACCACCCTCTCCTCCTCCATCATCTTCTTCTTCTTCTACTACTAGTTTGACACATCTTCCGAATTCTCCAAAGGGGCATGGTAAAACTCCTTCGCAAATTCCTTCATTAAAGCTTGATATAAAATTTGAGTTGCCAATTTATAATGGAGAAGTTAACGCTGAAAAGTTAGATAACTGGATACGTCAAATTGAAG
>ML778656.1:449029-461235 GCA_009831015.1 Picea engelmannii | reverse complement strand
TTTTTAAGGTTGTGATCAATATTTTTATTTTTATTGTAAGAAGGTATACATATCCTACCCTCCTTTAGATTTGAATTATAACTTTGTAGTTTGATATATTTGGAGATCATAAAAAAAAAGTTGTAAAAGGACTATCATTTTCTTCATATTGTATTGTGTGCAATTCATAATGATACTTGTTACATGCATAAACATCACACTGATACTTGTTAGAGGCATATAAATCACATGATACTTGTAGTAGTGTTTCTTCATCTGCTCCACCATATTATAATAATGTTTTAAATTACAATTTTTTGCAACCATAATTCTTTATAAAAAGGTAATTGTATTGTTTTAATAATTTTAGGGAAGCTTAATTGGTACCTATAATAGTAGAAAATTTACATTATTTTTATATACTTTCAATAATATAAAAACATTAAAAGATAAAAATTTCAAATTAATTATATAAAAAAAATAAGTTATAAGTAAATAAATTCAATTTTTTTTTTCAAATTTAATAAAGTTTTTGTAAAGAGTTATAATCCATTTAATTGAGGGGAATTTTGACCATAAAAAAATGTTATCTCATTTTAAGGCAACTTATATTAGTGAGGTAAAGTTCTACCCAGATCTTTTCATTTTTTCAAATTTCCACAATCTAGATCTTAAAAATGGCTAAAATAGTAGAAGACAAAGTTCCCATCAATTAAATGGAACTAAATTTCTATTGAATTTGGAAAAGAATTTAGTTAAAAAAAATAGAAAATTAAGTTTGTCTACTAATCTTACTCCCACAATAACACTTTTTTTTTTTTTTATGAAGTAAAAAAGGTGGAGCCTGTTATATTACTATAAGCAAAATACAATAGTTGTTTGGGATGCCAGTTGTCCCGCCTAACCAGGAAACCGGGATAGCTAGGCATCCCTTGCCATGTGTTACCCCATTCACAAAATTAGCAAAATTGACAGTGCATCGTCTTGCCCGAAGGAAACCAGGACTATCAGTCATGAGAATGTAACTGGATGTCATGAACTAGTTCTAAGGAAACTGAAAACTAACTGGCCTAAAGCCTAGCTTATAGCAAAAAAAGCAAATTCCAGTTCTGAGCATCAATTGACCTTTGAGCCTACGCATTTGTCCTCATCCTCAGGCTGCCGCCATCCCGCTGGGAACGCATAGGCTCGCGCGTAAGTTGGGCATTGTCTCTTTGGAAGGGTTCTGGAGTGAGCTGGGAAGAGCATGTCGAGTCTCTGGTCAATTCGCGCAAGGCGAAAGATCTGGTCATCTAGCAGACTCCTCACCTCAAAAATGAGATTGAGGCACCCCAAGTCTGCTAAGAATGTCTGCTCCTAGCTGTGACTGTCAGTTGACTCCGTGGGGGTGGTTCCAGCTGCTTCCTGATGCATGTGCTCCTGTTGATTGTGTGCCTGCCACGTCGCCTCCCTGGGTGGTTCAGGAGGAGTCTCCTCTTCGACATAGCAGGTGGGGAAAGGCTCTTCGAAGCGAGTAGCGTTAGGACTGGCCAAAATGCGTGCAGGTGGAGGCTTACTGTCTGGACCAAAATCTGAAGGCGGGTTCCAGTTATCCGGCACTGTAAACAACGTATGCTCGGGGACACTCTCCATGCCTTCCTCCGGAATAACTTCTTCCACATACGCCATTGGAGGCGTTCGTGGCTTCTTGTTCCTTCGTCGGGCTACCATTGCTATGGCTTTCTCAAAGTTCTTTTTCCTCTGTCACTGTGATTCCGCAGTGTACCATGCCGCTCCCCTTCGTGGCTTCCCTCACGCTCTAGGCATGGTGGGGGTCTGGTTGAGTGCCAGAGTGCTTCCCCGAAAGGTCGCTCGGCTCCAAAGCACTAGCGAGGTCACGGGATACTGCCACTGATCTAACGGATTGGCGAAGAAGCGGCAGCGATTCTGTTGTTCCAGTGGAGCTAAGACTGCCAAGAGCGATTGGCACTTTGCTCTGTCGACCTGGGCAATGAGAACTAGTGCTAGCATGACTGCCATGGCCATTAAGAGATGTTGGTTAGTGCGTTGTTGGCTGGTACTCCTCCCTCGCGCGAGGGGCCTCATCGTTTGAATGCTCCTGTTGATATTCATGGCAAGTTAAAGTCGGAAGGAACGCTGGCTGGTAGATGCATTAATGCCGCGTCCCGGCTGACTCCCGCATGGCACGATTGCGCGACGTGTCACCCCATTTGGGGCCCACAATAACACTTTAGTAACACAAACAAATACATGATAAATTGAATTTAACACCCAAACAAATCTACCACACCAAAATTCATAAATCCTATTCAAACATTAAGAGATCAACACTTTATCACCATCAACATTACCACCATTAAATATTGACCAATTTTTAAATAAAAATAATGAATATACACATGTTTAGTTAGCGGATAAAAAAAGTGATTAAAGTATTTACATTATTACACAATAGATATTCTAATAAAACTTATATTAAATTAAATTATAATCTAAATCAATAATTATATTGAAATCAACACAATTTTTTTCATTAATTACCACTCCATATATTTTTCATTTCACTTATGTGAAAGTGATGACATAACCGTTCTTTTAGTAAATTGGTGCTTAAGGGGACTTTGTTCCTTCCATCTACTACAAATAATGCCCACTTCAATTGGTCTCCATTAAGTGCACGTTTGTGGGAGAATCAAGTCTGAATTGGAAGAAAGTTGCGTTTGTTGGAGAATCAAGTCTGAATTGGAAGAAAGTAGGACGAGGGATTCTGTGGAACTATGAGAGATGGAATCATAAAATGAATATAACTCGGGAGTGTTATAAATGGTGTAGCGGCAAATTCATGGATGGTGAATTCATAAAGGTTTTGGTTGGTCTAGAAAATGAAATGCAGTCATAAAAAAAATGTGATGATAAAATGAAACCCAAGTCTGCATAAGGCATGACAAAACCTTAATCTTTGTTAATCACTCAAATGTGGTAATCAACTGGCCACCATAGTAAATTTTAAATATGATCAAGTAAAAGTAAAAAAATAAACATGTAAACAAATGCCTTTATAATAGTGAGGAAGATAGTGGTTGAAATCACAGTCATTGATTTATTGGGACGACTAAGAATCTTCCATCAATATTTAATAGTGTCCATACAAAACTGATTAAACACTAAAAACCTATTAAATGTGCCCATTATCATTGGAATTTGGTAATTTAGTTGTTGATGATATTGCAATTTTTCATTGTTTATAAGGAGTATTTTGATTTTTTTTTGACAATTATCATTAAAATTTGGTAATTTAATTGTTAATGAAATTGCAATTTTATATTATTTGAATTGCATTTTTGAATATACATCTCCAAAAATCTCTAATTCATTCTCAAAAAACTGATCAAAAAACAATATTATCTTGTTAATTTTGTCCTAAATTCCTCAAGAAATTGTTGGATCTATACATTTTAGTGGTTAATTTTGTCTTAAATTTCACAAGAAATTGTTGGATCTGTACATTTTAGTGGTTAATTCTGTATATTCCTAATTGTCCAGTGATTTTTCAAGAGGATGAATCAATTTATGTATTCAAAAATGCAATTTAAATAATAAGAAATTGTGATTTCACCCAAATGTATATTGTCTCATTATCTTATTTTCTATTATCTTTAAATAAACTTAAATTTTTACAATCTCATTAATTTTGTTGTTTAAATCTCAATAATTTATTATTTAAATTTATAAGTAAAACTAATGACAAAGTGAAAAAATCATGTTTGCAAATAAAAAAAATTGTTAATCAATATTTTATAAAAGGTACGACTAACCTTTAAGACCAAAAAGAAGGTACTTCAATTTCATAAATGATTTAATTATTAATTAAAAAAAAATCATTAATTTACAAAACATAAACTTTATTATAACCATTACATATTGTGGATCAAACTTGAAATCCAAGTTATACTAAATCATTTTCGTGCTTTGTATGACATGTAAAATTTGCCAATAGCCACAGGAAATTAATAATTACAACTTGATGAACGTCTCTTGGACTAACGACACCTCTTTCATTCGTGGATCAAAGATGTAAGCTTAAACGTAGAACCATATCTAGTTTTCATTATAAGATTTCCCAACCTTTATTTCGTATTAAATTTTATTTTATTTGTTGGCGTTCGTTTAACTTTTCCTATCATATAAGCAAATGGGATTCAATGTTTGATTTTATGGGGCTTGCTACTTTCATTATTCTGTTATTTTTTCAATTTGATATTGATATTATTGTAAGACAATATTTTAAGCAGTATTTTTTAATGCATCATATACAAATATTCATTAATTTCTTAGTAATAAAGTTGATATTATAAAAAAAATTCACATTATTTTAGATAATAAATATTTATATATAATTTAAGAATAAAAAAAAAATTTAATTATAATAATAAACATTAATACAATTAATTAACATAGTAATTAAACTCTATTAAAAAATATATCAATAACATGAAGGATAGTTTTAATAAAATATATCAATAACATGAAGGATAGTTTTAATATTTAGGGTAACTTATATTTAATTTATGAATTTAGTTTATCTTGAAATAAAACAAAAAAATATAGAGAGAGAGAGATTGTGGGTAGTATTTGAAATTGGAGGGGTACCTAAACTTGTATTTAATGTATGAATGTAGTTTATCTTAATTTCCATAAAATTAAAATAAAGCATCACACTTTGTACTTAACACAATTTATATATTTCAGTGTTAAATTAATGCATACTAATTTGTTTTCACATTTTTTTTTTTAAATTGAAGAAGAAGTATGGTAATCCATGCTTCATTATTTAGTTGGTGCTTGATTTCATATCCACACTTTAATTTCATAATAATTTTAGTATTAAATTAATCCATGCTTCATAATAATGGTAATCCATACTTCATTACTTAACACAATTTATATAATTCAATGTTAAATTAATGCATACTAATTTGTTTTGACTCCTTTTTTTTTTAATTGAACAAGAAGTATGGTAATCCATGCTTCATTACTTAGTTGGTGCTTGATTTCATATCTACACTTTAATTTCATAATAATAAGAGCTCACATCATAAGGTCAATTTTTCCAATAACTTTAGATTTTCCACATGCTTTAAGAATGCTACCCTTTACCATTTATAAAAATTTTAAAGTTTAAAAATATTACCCTTTACCATTTATAAAAATTTTAAAGTTTAAAAATATTTATTATTTCATTGTATCATTCAAAGTATCTCATCTAAAAAAGAAAATCAAATATATATGTACTTTAATGTTATCTTGAAAATCAAGTTAAGTGTGATCTATATTAGTTGCTTTCCAATTACATGAATTAATTGCTACACAAAATATATTTTAGTATAAATGATCTGTAAATGAAGGATTTATAGCCCACTAGCTAGAATTTAGCTTATTGTCCCTATCTCACTTTTGTACAAAGATATTTTTCTTGTGAATGGCTTGATCTCTAATCTTAGTGTAACTTACACACAAGCCCGACTACAAACCCCTCTATGTTATATCCCTCAATAGGTGCATGAGGATGGTATATTAGTTTGGCTTCAAAGATTGTTTTTGTTGCTAAGGTGCCAAGGCCAATGCTCAGGAACAAATTTGAGTGGATCATGCTTCAATTTCCAGTGAGACAATATGTACATTGTTATTTCCTCCACAACTCTACTTTAAGAAGATTCAAACTATGATCTTGAATTTTAGCCCAAACTCGGTGATTGACTGCATCTTATAAGTAGTTGAATAATCTAAATAGACATTATCCCTAAAATGGGATAGAAAATAAACCTAATCATCTTGTGAACTTGTCATACAAAAACATATTAGAAGGATAATGAAAGTTAACCTACTTCCAACAAAGAAGATTATAGTTAACTATTTTGCTCATATTTCCATAAACTAATTGTATTTTCACACCCAAGTTGTTAAGTTTATCTTGCATGAGTGTGGATCCTGGCCTTGATATTATTCTTTTATTTTCATTGGCGTGAACAATGGATGGGTTTGTTGGTCGACTTGCAAGGCTTATGAGGCTTTTATATTAAAACTACACACAACAACCAACTATAACACATATATTAGTTGGTTAGTTTAATCCATTTGAATGTAATGCTTGAAGGTGAAATTAGATGAACTACCAAGAACTTGTCATTGTCTCAAGTGAACACACTCTTCATTTCACCAATAAATTCATGAGATGAAGGAGCAATAATAAAACAATGCCTTAAGCTAGCTAAACCCTCACCAAATGGTAACAATAATATCATTTTTTGGTATTATGGTTGTACTTGTAATTCAGTAACAATAATATTGTTCGTTTCCTTATTGTGGTTGTACTTATATTTTGGTAACTAACTAGTTGAAAAATCCTTCATTGGATTGAATGCTCTCTCTGTATGAATGACCTCTCCAGGGAATGAGATAAACATCACCAAGTCAATCTCTCTTAGTCTTGAGCCAATGGACTTCACTATCGACACAAGTTGACTTCATTAATGAAACTCAATCGATTTCTCATGGAAATTGACTTCTCCCTCTCACTTTTTCCTTGATTCGGATGTCTCCCCATTTATTGGAATGTCCAACAATTAAACCAAGTGATGCTAGAAGTCAACTTAGGGGATGGAATTGACCATGAAATGAATTTACAGTCTAGGGGAGCGTACAGTCATCATACGGCCGTGTATGACCCGTGGGTGAGAGAAAATGCCCAGGTAATAAAAAAAAACCACCTAATGAAAAGTGAATTTGGTCTAGGCAATGAGAAATCGGCCCGAGAAAATGAGAATTGACTTAGAGAGAGAGGGGCTTTATGGGAAGAGAAAAATTCTCCAACTAGTGTGAGAGAATGATAATGTTGAATAAAAGGGACAAAATTGGCAATTAAAGAGTAACAACTCTAATTCCTAGTTGTTGATCTCACTAACAAATTGAATATATGGTCTAAGACTCTCAACTATTGTAATCACTCAAACATTTGACAAGGACTGAATTCAACATGAATTCAATCTAGCACATTGAGGATTCGAGTCATATTGGAATGCAACATATGTACAATGAAATGTTGAACATCGTATACAAAACAATTGCACAAGAAACATTGTCTTTCCAATTCCATGATCTAGAAACCATGATTTTTATACCAATGTACAAGGGGATCAACTACTTGAAGGGATTCATAGTGCTTATTTATAATTCAACATCCCATCGATTCAACCCACATTAGAAAATTGGATAGCCACGAATACAATGTATCACACATAACAAGAGTTGAAATCTCCAATCAATCTAACATACTAGCCAACAGATTTACCCACATGGAAATGTGAAAGCACATAATACACAACAATTCTACATAATGTACAAAGAAATTTTACCCTGGAAACACAAATGGGAAAACTAGCTTCAAAGATTTGCTTCGTTCTCATTTCAACAATCTCTGGTTATAATTCTTTTGTGGCTCTCTGCCCATTGTAACACACCAAAACCCTAATTACCCTTTCTAGGGATGGGGCATCAAATTTTTGTTTTTCCTAACTATCTAAAATCCTAATTTTGGGCTCTCTATTGGCTATTGCTCGCCACAAGCTTTCTAATGGTCATGACCACACTAAAATATGAGCTTTGGTCTACAAGTTATCGCCTCCGGAAGTTATCTGAATGTTATTAGTTAGGGTTTTCCGCGTTCAGCGCTAAACGCCCCTTTTCTTACTCCCCGAAGTCCCGAAATCTCGCCACGTCGCCTTGGCCATTCGGTGTTTGACGTTTTTCATTGAACATCCCTTTTTCGGCGTTTGGAAATCGACGTCTTATGTTTTTGGCATTTCGAAAATCGGCGATCGTCGATGAACGTTCAGCATTCGGTGATCAACAATCGATGTTGAACATCCCTTTTTGCATACTATGCCCAAATCTTCTGAACTCCTGAAGTTATCCAGACTCCTGGAGTCCCAGACACATCACCAACCACGTTGGTCAAGCGAGCACGAACCAGAAGCTAACACATGGCGAGGGCCTAGGGTGACATGTGTCCTCATTAGGGGCTGACATGTGTCATGCTCTAATGAGTATAAGGGGTCTATAAATCGGCCATATATCGGTGACACGTGGAACCTTAGTTGCAGGTTCACATCACCCGAGATGACATCAACGAGCCATGTCAACCCCCGACATATAGTCTTCTCACTTATTTCAAATATCACGGTTGAGATTTGTCCACGTAGATCCATAGATCCACAGTTCTTGTTACTTTGTGGCTCCGAGCTTCGGAGCTTACTAAATCCTCACATCATGAATACCCTGAAGAGCCAAGTCTCCGAACTCTCGGATCTAGCGCCACGTGTCCTCTACCTATCAACGATGGAGATTCACTTCGTCGTTCGTGACTTCAGGAATTTTCACACCTTGAAAACTCTTGGCCAAGTTCCTCCAAAGTACCAAGACTCCAGACTATAGGATCGCTTACCATGTAGCCTCTCATCCAACGGCTCTAGTTCAACGGACAACATTTGACAGGGGATAAGTAGGGACCATGTGTCACTCCATGACACATTCCCTGTTGGTTGGGCAATTGAGGGGGGTTCCTTAGATCAACGGCTAAGAGGGATCCTAAAGGATCTGAGGATCAACGATCCATGTCACTTCAGAAGTTCGACATTCAATAATTTCGGCTTGTATCTTCCAGCTTCCTCTTCGGACCACACCCGGTCTATCACCACGTGTACCTAGCATTCACGACCAGGATTTACTCCGACTTGTAGAGCTCTGGGGAAACTCATGCATCCCTATACCATCGAATACCCAAACTTTTGGATAGTTGTTGATCTATGGACATGCGTCCCTCCACTTTCAGTAGTCCTGATTAACTTCGCGACTCCGACATTCGGGAGTTTCAACACTAGACCTCTCCTATTCTCCCGAAGTGGAACTTCGTCGAAGCACTTAATGATACCCTTTCTAAGTCTGATCTAACGACTGAGGGAGGTCTCCACTAGATCCCCAGATCTATGGCCCTCATATATTCACGACTCCAACCTTTGGTTGTTTTTTAGGGTAGTGGAGTCATAAGTTCTGAAGTCTTGAAGCCAAAAGGGCTAGCTCCTTTCAGACTAGCACAGGGTTCCCAGACCATGGTCATATCGGTCCTTTGGAAATTCTTGTGGGATAAGTGCTAATCCTTTTAGCAGCAAATGGTTTAAGGACATAGGCATGAGCCCTCAGTCACATGGGTGGATAGTCTGAAGAAAACTCCCTTTTTCTCACAGAGTTGAACTTGACATTCCCGCTAAGGTAAACTCAATAGATTGGCAGGACTTAGATCTTTTAGCTAATCCTACCCCGACTCTCCTGCGGATTCACATTCCATAACTCTCTAGAAAATAAACTGAGGTAAATCGAAGACCAAGTAAATACAATAGTTTACAGAAGAAAATGAGCATTTCTAATAACTAATCAAACATTGCAAGACTTAACCATAAACACAGAAATTCAATCATCGCATTCAGTGTATTACACAGAGTACGAAAATACTTATCAGAATTGGAAACTATGAAGCGACGGCTGAAAGGGGCGTTTGTTTCCTCCCAACCATAGGCACAACCACTCCTGATGGATTTACCATTGGCCACCCCCGAGCTAGACCATGATGCTCTGAGAGAGCTTCTTTCTCCTTGTTCCACAACAGTCAGGGACAAAGGTTACTCTCCTCCTCCCACAGGAAATTAGAAACCATTTTTTCTCTACTCCAAGCAAGGAGGTCTACATGAGTACTTTCCCAGTCACTCGTCAGCATCATTTATCATCTTGTAGCGAAACCCTTCCCATGGATTCTTATATCCAAAACGAGCTTGATTCTCATCTTTTCTCTCAACTCCCGAATTGAAAACATGCTTCTCTTCTCTTCTCAAGATTGTTCTCTCTACTCTGCTTCCTTGCAAATCTGTCTTCATCACCTAAATTACCTTCTTTCTTTCCTTCCTTAGCAAGGTTGCATAGGTATGAATCCCCAATTCGTGGTCAGTCTTGGAAGCCTTATAGATGGTTACCCTACCCCATCTCCTCCTTAACTCTTGAGGATGGCCTTCCAACTACCAGCTTGACTGGTAATTCATTTTTGGGTCCGAGGGTTGTTGAGAAATTACACCCAGTAGGTACTGGTTTGGTGAGGATCATCTCAACCATTCTTGGTTTCCCTCACCATCTCTCTCATAGAATCCATGGTCTATCTTGGCAAACTCCCCCCTTTCAGCAGTTGTGCAACACATATCCAATTTCTATAAATAACAAAAAATTCATACATTGACCCTTTTATATAAAGGTTCATCAAATCAAACATTCACACATATTTAGTCCGCCATAGTCTTTTGGCCAATTTATAGTTATATTTACAAACTAGGGGAAATAGGGGTATTACAATCCCCTCCCCCTTAAAGGAAAATCGTCCTCGATGTTTTATCTGTCGATGTGCTCTGTATGTACAGAAGTAAACAAAAATGGATATGCATGTTTCATGGCATCCTCCATTCCCCATGTAGCCTCATCTAGGCCAAAGTGTTTCCACTACACCTTGTCCTGTGCAATGGTTATGTTCTTGAGTGGGATTTCCTTCCTGTCTATTATGCATTGAGGTTTTGGTAGGAATTCTCCCTCGGGTTCCACCTGAATCATAGACCAGTCAATAATATGATTAGAATCATGTACATACTTCTTTAATAAAGAAACATGGGAAACATTATGTGCCTTCACTGTGGGAGGAAGTGTTAGCCGATAGGCTATTGGTCCCACTCTATCCAAAACTTCAAAGGGTCCACAATACCGAGGTGCCAACTTGGCACAAGCTCCCATCCTCAAAGAGATTTTCCTGGGTCTAACTCGGAGATACACATGATCTCCTTCTTTGAACTCTCTAGGAGTCCTTCTCATGTCTGTGTAGCTCTTTTGTCTATCCTGGGATATCTTCATATTTGTTTGATATGAATTAATTGCAGTTCCATTTCCTTTAGCATATCTGGCCTGATTGTAACTCTGTCTATTGGGTTGTTCCAGGTGATTGGAATGTTGCATTGTCTTCCACAGAGGGCTTCAAAATGGCTCATTTTTAATGACTCTTGATACCCATTGTTGTAGGAAAACTCTACCAGTGGTAGGTAGTCCTCCCACTTCTTGAGTTGATGCATTACATGCATCCTCAGCATGTCTTCTAATACTTGGTTCACCCTCTCTATCTGCCCATCAGTTTGAGGGTGATAGGTTTTACTAAAGAGAAATTTTGTTTCAAAACCAGCAAACAGATATTTCCAAGTGTTTGAAGTAAATTTTGCATCTCTGTCGGATATAATTTCCTTGGGCATGCCATGCAGCCTAAATATCTCCTTCATGAAAATGTTGGCAATATCTATTGCCTTGCAAGTTGACTTGATGGGTATGAAGTGAGAAGCCTTGCTTAGTTTGTCCACAACTACCATGATGGCATCGTTCTGTTTGGTTGATCTTGGTAATCCTGTGATGAAATCCATAGAGATGGTTTCCCATTTCCATTCGAGAATTGGTAAGGGTTGCAACATCCCTGCTGGGTGCCAGTGCTCTGACTTGACTTACTGGCATTCTAGACATTTATCTAAGTAATCAACTATTTCCTTTTTCAGTTCGGGCCAATAAAATAGTTTCCTAGTGGTCGTGATAATTTTTTGATAACCAGGATGACCAGTATATGGTATTTTGTGTAGTTCATCCATTATGAACCTCTTCAAGTCGTCACAATTTGGAACATACAATCTGCCCTTGTAAGTCAGCAGACCATCATTGAGCATCTGATAACCTTTGTACTTCATCCCTATGGGCTCTTGCTTTAGGTATGATGTCACGGTATTGAAAAATGAATCAGTTTCTTGTGCACTTTTAACTCTCTCTTTGATGTCTAATTTACTGGCACTTACAGCTGCCAAGTGAACCACTTTCATACTTAACATAGTTACCAACTTAATGAGAACTCTCCAGAGTTCTCGTTTTTGGGGGGGTCCAATTTTTTACCTTGTTTTTAAAAATGGTGCTATCGGTAGCACCCCCTCTCTGTTTTTAGATGATTTTTGATATTTTCAATTTTTCGATCCCCAATGTTTCCACATTATTTTTTTAAATGCTCATTTTTCATCTATTTTCAATTTTTTTCTATATATATATATATATATATATAT
>ML778656.1:426558-441918 GCA_009831015.1 Picea engelmannii | reverse complement strand
TCCTCCTCTTATTAAGAACAACCCCTCTATAGTTATCATGGCATCATCCTATTGAGACGCTTGAGGTTTACACAACCCTAGGATCTTATTTCTACCCCTAAGTTGTGACAATTGAATTGACATCACCACCTCTCTCTCCTAGTCCTCTCGTGTATTCATGTCAAAAAAATGACCTTGTTTTATCCTCCACTTTGGAGACATTTAAGTAAGGAAATCGCCTCCTCGTAGAGGACACCATCGATATCGATATGGATCCTCTCGAACATCCATGCATCATAAATTTTAGGTCAAATCTTACCCTTAAAGAAGTCGAGTCCTACAGGGCTCTAATTTCAAAGTACAAAGATGTTTGAACTTAGGACTATTCAGAAAAGCCACGCATAAATGTGTCCCTTGTATCCCACAATCTATTTCTTAAACTAGGTTCTAAACCCATCAAGTAGAAGCTTCATTGCCACCATCTTGAGCTCAATACCTTACTATACAAGGATATCTAAAGACTCCTTGATGTTGGTTTTATCTAAAGAAACTATTTATGTTTCATTCAATGTAACTTGTATTTACTTTTTTATTGTTAAAAGGAAAAAATTATTAAAAAGTGACGTTGAATTTTTAAAGTATATTATGATATTTTCATGGCATTATGTATTACCTTGTCCTTTGCATGATGATAACATTTAAAAAGTAAACATTTAAAGGTTGTTTTTATGGTTTTTTTTACAGTAATGATGAGTTCTTTTACCACATTATAAAAATGTGTCATTTTAATACCCCGATTTTAGAATGGGTGCTACTGGTAGCAGTACTTTTCAATTTGATGGTTGATTTAGAGGTTTTGGTTTTAATGGTACCAAGTGATAAAAATACGATTTCAAATGATCTCAAAATTTAACGTTTTGAAAAGAAAAAAAAATCAAAAACATCTTTTTTGTTTTTAGGTGCTAATTTTAAGGTTTTTCTGAGCTACTGTCTATGTTTTGAAGGAAATGTTTGAAAATGTTGTAATTTTGACCCCGTTTAAAAAAATGGTGCTACCGATAGCACCACTTTTTGATTTGGGGGTTGATTTTGATGTTTTTTATGCAAAAATATGGTTTTTTGGGGCCAGAGTTCTCGTTTTGAGGTCACAGTTCTCATTAAGTTGGTAACTATGTTACTTCTACTAAGGGCATCAACCACCCTATTCTCCTTTCCTTTGATATGTTTGATTTCAAAATCAAAATCACTAAGGAGAGCCATCCACCTAGCTTGTCTCACATTGAGTTTTGGTTGGTCAAGCAAATACCTCAACCCACTATGGTTTGTCATAAGTACAAATCTTCTACCCAAGAGGTAATGCTCCACATTTTTAAAGAACACACTATGGAAGCCAATTCCATATCGTGGGTCACATAATTGACTTCATACTCATTCAATTTTTTGGATTCGTAGCAAATCACATGTCCTTCTTGCATAAGGACTCCTCTGAGCCCTTCCTTGCAAGCATATGTACACACAAGGAAGTCCTTTTTTGGGTCTGCAATCTTCAATACAGGCGCATTGCTTAGAAGGTACTTCAGCTCTTGAAATCTTTCTTCACATTCTGATGTCCAAATGAATTTAACCCCTTTTTTCTGAAGGGAGGTGATTGAGCAACCAATCTTGGAGAATCCCTTTTATGAACCTCCTATAGTAACATGCTAGGATCATAAAGGATCTGATATCAGATACATCCTTTGGGGTAGGTGATCCAAGGGATCAAAATATGTTCAAAAATCAAAGTGCTCGGAATTGTTCGAAAATTGATTCATTGTGTAGATATCGTCCTCACAATCCCAGTACAAATTGAACGGGCTCAAACTGACATCATATGCGAGAGATATTGCTTTATGCCCACTTTCCAAACAAGAAAAATGTTGATTGTACAAATTTTGTACAGTATGTATAGGATGATTGTGCAGACCATACTGTTGACGTGTCAAGGGGACCATACTTATGACGTGGTAGGTGTTGATGTGGCAAGATGATTTGGTAGGTTTCATGGACCACTCTGGTCCTGACACGTGTCTGTGTACAGGAGAATGGGAAGGTTCCACGTGGCCCAACTAGGGGCTGCCACTTGGCACCTCATTGTTGGTTTGTGGTGTAAAACTTTATAGAGTCTGCGGGGGTCGAACCCGGGACCTCTTTCCATGGAAACATGTTGGCAAGGGTCGGGCTACCAGCCCGCCCACTGTTGGTTCTTAACCACTAAGTCTAAAACAAATATTTGAATTTGCATTAAACCTTAGATCGGGCGAAAAAGGTTTGGGGCTTAGCCCCAGCCCTGGTCACACTACACCGACACTACCATATGATTGGAGCACGGTGTTCCAATGAATATTTAGCAGGGCACAAATTTGTAAGTCGACGTTAGGCCACATGGGGCCATGCAACCGACACCTCTGCCCATTAAGGTGCATATCCCTCTAACCATGTGACAATTGCGCCCATGATCTAGAATGGCACGCATGTTGGGTTTTTGGCATGGGAAACACAGACATGCGAAGTTTAGTTTTGAAAAAGTGTGTTTTGGAGAGCAGGTACAACAAGCTATTGGAGAGAAACTTCCAGGAAGTGTTTTCTTCTCACTTTTTGGCCAAACTAGGTGCAGGAAGATCCCAGCTAGGGGTTTTTGGATGTTCTGGAGCCACTGAAACCATCTATTTTTCATTCTGAACATTGTAAAGCACTGATTTTGACACTTTGATCATTAATGAAAATGATCCATTGGAAGCTGGACCAGGAAATGTATCCCAAGAGAGGGGTGAAATCCTTTATCATTTTGTTGTGTTATGTGCTTGATTATGATGGTAATTTATGTTTGTTTATGTTTTTCATGTTAAGTAAAGAAACTCATTAAGTTTATGTGTTTTGCAACTTTATCCAATTGCCTAAGTCACATAACTATTTCACTTGCAAATTTGTGCACACAAGCCTTTTTCATTTTCAGATCAAGTTGGTATCAAAGAAAAAGTTTTTGAAAGTTTGATTGTTTTCAAGTGTTTGTTTTCTAATTCTTACAAGGTTGAAGCTCACAAGAGGAGAAGGTCAACTTGTAGAGCCAAGTTCTCAACTTTCAAGAAGGAGAAATTTACATTAACCTCAAGCTTGAAGGAGGCATTCACGAAGTATGGCTCATGAGGAGAGTCATGAAACTCTTACTTCAGAAGATGAAGCTTTCAAAAAATCATTTTATGATATGATAGAAATGGTGAAAGTTTTATTTGACGAAAGGAATGCAAGGTTTCAAGGTGAAAACTCAAATCCTCCAAGAGGTAATGAAGATAGTGGTGATAAAACTCCAAAAGGAAATGGAGGGAATGGTGATACTCCACCTCCTTCACCTCCATCTTCCACTTCTTCTACCATTTCACAACCACCTCCAAATTCTCCAAAAGAACATGGTAAAATTCCTCAACAAACTCCTTTCCTTAAGCTTGATATTAAATTTGAATTGCATATGTACAATGAAGAGGTAAATGTTGAGAAATTGGATAACTGGATTTGTTAGATTGAAGTGTATTGTAGGATACAAAGAATCAAAGATGATGAAACTAAGATTCATCTTGCTTCTCTTAGATTGGAAAGTCCAACACTCATTTGGTGGGAAACCAAAACTCAAGAGGACATGAAGCAACATGGTAAAGTTTTATCCTCTTGGAATGATTTTATTGTTACACTTAAAAGACAATTTTATCCATTAGCATACATGCAAAAAGCTATTATGGATTGGAAAATTTTTAGACAAGGTAAAGGGAAAAGTGTGCAAAGCTACACTCAAGAATTTAGAAGAAGAGCTTTGATTTTGGGTATAGATTTATCTTCTCAAGAAACTTTACTCAAATACATTGGAGGATTGCATAGCTACTTGAGGCACACAATACTTATGTTTAACCCTACAAATCTAGATGAAGTTTGTGTACATGCAAATCATTTGGAAGCAAGAGGAATGAGTGAACCTCAAGAGGGCAGCAAGAATCCATTTGTTAAGGGAGACAAGGGAAAGAGTGAATTCAAAAGAAATGGAAGAAATAATGCTCCAATCAAGAAAGAGGCAGAGAAACTCTCATGTAAACAATGTTCAAAAGATGGCCATGATGAAGACCATTGTTGGAAACTTCATCCTGAAATGACACCCAAAAAGTTCAACAACAAAGGGTAACCAAATATTGTTGCAACTACAAAACATGATTTAGGTTTTGATTCAGGAGATGAAACAAAAATTACAGCCATGGTTTTTCAAGGTAAGGATTCTATTGCAAGTAATAGTTCTTCAAGTAGTAGCCTTAATGAAACTAAAGATAAAAAATAAAGAATAGATATTTTGCACATAAGAGTTATTTCAATGCATATCAAGATAGATACTCTTTTTGATACTGGATCTCAAGCAAACCTCATTTCTGAAGACACAGTTAAGAAATTGCATTTGGAAACTACTCCTCATCCTAAACCATATCCTCTAGGATGGATATGTGACAATGCCAAATTGCATGTGACAAGAAGATGTAAACTTAGATTTTCCATCACTGCAAACTTTATAGATGAGGTAGAGCTTGATGTTATTCCATTGGATATTTGTGGTATTGTGTTGGGAAGCCCATATTTATATGATAGGAGAGCCATATTTCATCGTCATGAGAAAAAATATCATTTTTTTTTAAATGGAGTTGAGTACATTGTTAGAGCACATACAAAGAAGATGAATTTGTCACTTGAAGAGATTAGTCAATGCTAGTAAGAACTTTGTACTCTTGATGATCAAACCTAGAGACAATGTTGAAAAAAATGTTTTCCAAGGTTGTGATGCAAAGTTGAAATTTGATTTATATGAGGTTGTTAACCAATATGATGAGATATTTCAGGAACCAAAAGGATTGCCTCCTAAAAGGGGTATCCGACATGAGATACAATTGCAGCAAGATTGTCATCTTCCAAACATTGGTATGTACAAGATGTCAGTCATGGAGAATGTTGAAATTAAAAAACAAATCCAAGAGTTGCTTCACAAAGGGGTTATCATGCCAAGAACATCGTCGTGTGGGTCACCAATTGTTTTAGTACCAAAGAAAGATGGTACATGGTGCATGTGTGTATATTTCAGATCCTTGAACAAGATTACAGTAAAGAATCGTTATCCTCTTCCTAGAATTGATGATTTGCTTGATCAATTGAAAGATGCTAAGTATTTTACTAAGTTGGATTTGAGAAGTGGATATCATCAAATTAGGACTGATGAAGGAGACACATGGAAGAAAGCTTTCAAAACAAAGAAAGGTTTGTTTGAATGGATGGTTATTCCATTTGGACTTTGTAATGCTCTTGCTACATTCATGAGAGTTATGAATGATGTTTTAAGGCCTTTTCTTGATAATTGTTTGATTGTCTAATTGGATGAAATTTTGATATTTAGCAAATCTCATGAAGAGCATGTTATGCATGTAAAGCAAGTTTTAGATGTATTGAAGAAATAAAAGTTGTTTTTAAATATGTCTAAATGTGAGTTTGGAAATACCTCACTTGTTTACTTGGGACATATTGTTGGAGGAGGAGAACTGAAAATAGATCCTTCCAAGGTCAAAGTCATTTTAGATTGGCCCAAGCCCAACAATGTGACATAGGTAAGAATCTTTTTGGGAGAAGCCCAATATTGGAGAAATTTTATTGCTAACTTCTCTTCAATTGCAGCTCCATTACATGCAGTGACAAGCCTCAAGCAATTTTTCCAATGGGGAGGAAAGCAACAAAAATATTTTGATGCATTGAAGGAGAAGATTAGTTCATCTTTAGTTCTTACAATTCCTAATTTGAGACAACCATTTGAGATCCAAATAGATGCAAGTGATTATGCAATGGGAGCAGTCTTGTTGCAACATGGTAAGCCCATTTGTTTTCATTATGAAACTTTTAATGGTGATGTGATTAATTATCCTACTTATGATAAGGAGTTGTATGCATCGGTGAAATGTGTGAAAAAATGGAAACAATATTTGTTGGGAAAATAAAATATCATTCACACAGATCATCAACCATTGCAATACTTACAATCACAAACAAAGCTACAAGAAGCAAGGCACTTCGGATGGATGGGTTTTCTACAACAATTCCACTTGGTTATCAGGTATAAGAAATGCATTTATAACAAAGTTGTTGATATTATTTCTAGGCCTATTGTTAGTGCTTCAGTTATTCTTAAGCATAATTCTACCATGCATGAGAGCTATGTTGAATAGTATGCTTTAGATGTTGATTTTAAAGAGGTTTATGCAACTTTGTGTCATTCTAACCAAGTTGAGGAATTGGATTACCATGTGCATGATAAGATTTTGTATCATCTTGGCAAGCTATGTATTCCATAGGGTGAAAGAGTCAACATCATAAGGGAAGCACATTCTTCTCTTATTGCTGGCCACTTCGGTGTAGGAAAGACAATGGCTAATTTGCAAAGGTATTTCTATTGGCCTAAAATGAATGAAAGTGTTTCAAGATATGTAAGAGGATGTTCTTTATGTTCTACAAGTAAGCCTAGCAATAGAAAGTTGGGTTTGTATACTCCACTTATGGTTCCTTCTAGTCCTTGGGAAAGCATTTCCATGGAATTTGTAGGAGGTATACCTATGTCTAAAAAGAATCATGATTATCTTTATGTTGTGGTTGACCGTTTAAGTAGAATGTGTATTTTGATAACCTTGTAAGAAGCAAGTTACGGCTGAGAAAACGACATAAATGTTCTTTCAGCATGTTTGATTACATTTTGGGTTGCTCAAATCCATTATTTCTGATCAAGATTCTCGATTTATTGGGAACTTTTGGTCAAGCTTATGGGCATTCATGGACACCAAGCTGAAAAAGAGTTCAACATTTCATCCACAAAATGATGGTCAAACATAAGTGGTGAATAGAAAATTAGTACATCTTCTTTGTGGTTATTGCAACAAACATCCTAATCTTTGGGATGAGCACCTACACTACATTCAACATGCTTGTATCCAGGCTAAGCACTCTTCGACTCAAACATCTTCATTTGAGGCATGTTTTGGTTATTTGCCGAAATACCCTTTAGATTTTATCTTTGGGAAGGATATTTCTATTGATGGTCATTATAACATTGATAGAGCAAAGAAGTTCATTGAAAAAATTCAGTTGGTGCATCAAATGGTACAAGAACAGTTGGAAAAGAGCCAAGCCAAGTACAAGACAAGACATGAAAAGCATCGTGTTGATCACATTTTCCAAGTTGGAGATGAAGTTTGGATTTACATTAGCAAAGAGAGGCTTAAAGGAGAAGGTAAAAAACTGAAACCAATTAGATATGGACCTTTCAAGATTCTTGAAAAGATTGGTAGCAATGCCTTCCATTTGGATTTGACTCCTTATATGCAAATGTATGTAGTTGTTAATGTTGAGAATTTGAGATTGTATGAGCCTCCTTTGATTAATGATCAGGGAGAGCATGTTTAGATTCCTTCCATAGATGACTTATCACCAAAATATATTTCAGAATTGCATGAGGATTGTTGGAAATGTTACGTTCCATCCCCTCCACTGAAGCTTGGTGGTCATCTTGTCTATTATCCAAGGATGCATAAATTTGTGGCATGCTCCTAGCCACATCGTTGGTTGTGGTAGCCTCTTGGACGTTGTAGACCCTCTTATTGCTCTATTTCCTATGCAGATAGTCCCTCAACAGATTTTCCTCTCCACAACCCCAACATTTCAAGGGTTCTCTCTTCGTGTTATCAGTCTTACTTGGAACTGCTTCAAATGGTTTATTTCCACTCTGGATGGAAAATTTTGCTGATACACACTTTTGGTAGGAAGGCTCATCCTATAGCTCTTCCCATGGTTCCTAAATTTTGAGGGTTTAAACCCCTTCTTCTTGAATCCCAAATTGTTTTTCTTCTTCTAGTCTCATGGGGTTTTGTCTTATTCTTGAATTGCTCATAGCAATACCTTTTTTTTAGAATAGTATCTTCTAAAGTCTTTGGCTCATCAAACTCAATTATGTCCCGGTAGGACTGAGGTAATCCACTAATAAATCATTGCATCTTTACCTTTTCATCTTTTATGTAGGGCACATACCTCATCAACTCGAGAAAATTGTTGATATACTAATCTATGATGATTTGTCCCAACTTGAGTTCATAGAACTCCTTGGTCTTCCCATCGAAGTAATTTTATGACATATACTTCTTCTTGAAGTATTTCTCAAATTGTTTCCATGACAAGTCCTTCTCATGGATTCCTTTCACATTCCTAAGGTCCTCCCACCAAATGGAAGCTTTCCCATTCAAGTTGAAAATGGCTATCCGAGCCGTTAAGTTCTCAGAGTAGTCATGAAATCTAAATTAATTCTTCAGACCGAGTAGCCAAACCTTTGCTTCTTCCCCCTTCGTAATCTATCCATTGAAGGTGGGTGGTTTTTATTTATTGAATTCTCCAGGGTCATGACTCTTGGAATGTTTCCTCTTCTTTCCTCTCGTCTGAGAATGGGAACTAGTTTTTCCACTAGTAGATTCCTTGGAGTTGTCAGTGTCCTTAGAGAGACATTCTAGTGAGTGTCTCTTGACTCCGTGTTGGGCCTTCCTTGAGGTGCTCCTTCTGGTGTGTCCACTTTCCAGACCATGCTTTTGTATATTAGGTGGACTTGGACTTTTCTTAGTATGGTACATGTCCAATGAATGGCAGCTGGACCATGTTGTAGTTGTCTTTGTATATCTGATAGACTTTGCAGTAGGAATGCATTAATTTCATTCTACTTTTCTTGCTCCTTTATCAACCTTTCATTTTCAACCTTATAACTCTGTAATTTTTTCATAAGGCTTCTTACAGTTTTGGCCAAATATGGAGGGGTTTCCACCACCCTCCTTTCATCAGATTCTTCCTCTCTATTGTAGAATCTCTCCCCAACTCATGGTGTGTCACCATTCCTTATGTTGTAGTTTTCTCTCTATTCACTGACTGCTTGAGTGCTGAAAAAACATTTTATGTTGGTTACTAATCTACCAATTCATGAACAACACATATCATTGCAAAGTGAAGTCAACTTGTTTATTTGGAAACATTAGCAACATATAGTGCAGACTTCCAAAAAATCTATCAACAGTAGAAGGTTTTGTTTCTCTCTTTAGTAGAGGTTCAGATAGGTTACTTATAGAAGGGGGTAAGATAGGGTGTTACCCCACAAATTTCTCTAGTAATATTTTTATGCGACTCAAGCATGAGCCCAAGCAAGCCAAGTGTTGTTTCCATGCTCTGATACCAATTTGTAACACGCCCGACCCCTAATTACCCTTTATAAGGATGGGTCATCGATTTTTTATTTTTCCTAACTATCTCAAATCCTAACTTTGGGCTCTCCATTGGCTAGTGCTTGCCACGATCTTTCTAACGGTCACCACCACACTAAAATTTGAGATCTGGTCTGCAAGTTATTGCCTCCCGAAGTTATCCGGGCGTTATTAGTTGTGGTCTTCGACGTTCAGTGTTGAAATCCCCTTTTATTACTCCCCGAAGTCTATAAATCTTTCCACGTGGCCTTGGCCATTCGACGATTGTTGTTCAACGTTTTGCGTTGAATGTCCCTTTTTTGGCGTTCGGCGTTCAATAATCGGCGATCAACGTCCTATGTTTTCAGCATTTCAAAAATCAATGATTGTCATTGAACGTTCATCATTCGATGATCAACGATGACATTGAGAATCCCTTTTTCCATATTATTCCCAAATCTTTCGAACTCCTGAAGTTATCCAGACTCCCAGAGTCTCGGACACATCACCAACCACGTTGGCTAGGAGGGCACGAATCGAAAGCTGACACATGGTGAGGGCCATGGGTGACACATGTCCTCGTTAGGGGTTGACACGTGTCATGCTCTAATAGGTATAAGGGGTTTGGAAATCGACCATATCTGGGTGACATGTGGCACCTTAGTTGTGGTTCCACGTCACCCGAGATGATGTCAATGAGCCACGACATCCCCTGACATACAGTCTTCTCACTTCTTTCAAATATCACGGTTGAGATTTGTCTATGTAGATCCATAGATCCATGGTTCCTATTACTTCGCGGATCCAGGCTTCGGAGCTTACCAGCTCCTCACATCATGAATCCCCTGAAGAGCCAAGTCTTCAGACTCTCGGATCTAGTGCCACGTGTCCTCTACCTATCAACGATGGATATCCACTTCATCGTTCGTGACTTTGATTTTTTCACACCTTGAAAGCTCTTGGCCAAGTTCCTTCGGAGTGCCAAGTCTTCGGACTATAGGATCACTTGCCACATAGCCTCTCATCTAATGACTCTAGTTCAACAGACAACATTTGATAGGGGACAAGTAGGGACCATGTGTCACTCCACGACGCATTCCCAGTTGGTTGGGTAGTCAAGGGGGGGGGTTCCTTATATCAACTACTGAGAGGTATCCTGAAGGATTCAAGGATCTATGGTCCACGTCACTTCAAAAGTTAGACATTCGGGAGTTTCAACTTGTATCTTCCAGCTTCCTCTTCGGACCATGCCTGATCTATCACCACGGGTACCTTGCATTCACAACCAGGATTTACTCTAGCTTGCATATCTCTGGGGAAACTCACACATCCCTATGTCACCAAATACTCGAACTTCTAGATAGCCATTGATATGTGGACATGCGTCCCTCCACTTTCAACAGTCTCGATTAACTTCGCAACTCCAACATTTGGGAGTTTTGGTGCTAGAAGCACTTAACGCTACCCTTCCTAAGTCTGATCTAATGGCTGAGAGAGGTCTCCACTAGATCCTCAGATCTACAACCCTCATTTATTCCCGACTCCAACCTTCAGTTGTTTTCAAGGGTTTTGGAGTCATGAGTTCTGAAGTCTCGAAGCCAAAATGGATAGCTCCTTTCGAACTAGCATAGGGTTCCCAAACCCTGGTCATATCGGTCCTTTGTAAATTCTTGTGGGATAAGCACTAATCCTTTTAGCAGTAAATGGGTTAAGGACATGGGCATGAGCCCTCGATCAGATGAGTGGATAGTCTGAAGGAAACTCCCTTTTTCTCATATAGTTGAACTTGACATTCTTTCTAAGGTAAACTCAATATATCGATAGGACTTAGACGTTTTAGTTAATCCTACCCGGACTCCCCTGCGGATTCACATTCCATAACTCTCTAGCGGCTAAACTAAGGTAAATCGAAGACTAAGTAAATACAACAGTTTACAGAAGCAAATGAGAATTTCTAATAAATGATCAAACACTGCAAGACTTAACCATAAACACATAAATTCAATCATCACATCCAATGTATTACACAAAGTATGAAAATACTTAACATAAATGGAAAATGTGAAGCAACTGCTGAAAGGGGTGCATGTTTTCTCCCAACCATAGGCACAACCACTCTTGATGGATTTACCACTGGCCACCCCCAAGCTAGACCATGATGCTCTGAGAGATATTATTTCTCCTTGCTCCACAACAGTTAGGGATAGGGGTTACTCTCCTCCTCCCACGGGAAATTGGCAATGAGTTTTTTTCTACTCCAAGCAAGGAGGTATGCACAAGTACTTTCCTAGTCACTCATCAGCCTCATTTATCAGCTTGTAGATAAACCATGCCCATGGATTCTTACAGCCAAAATCAACTTGCTTCTCATCTTTTCTCTCAACTCAGGAGTCGAAAACATGTTTCTCTTCCCTTCTCAATATTGTTATCTCTACTATGCTTCCTTGCAGATCTATCTTCATCCCCTGAATTACCTCCTTTCTTGCCTTCCTCGACAAGGTTGTGTGGGTCTGAATCCCCAATTCGTGGTCAAGCCTGGAATTCTTACAGATGGGTACCCTGCCCCATCTCCTCATTAAATCTTGGGGATGGCCTTCCAACTACCAGTATGATTGGTAATTCATTTATGGGTTAGAGGACTATTGAGCAATTACACCCAGTAGGTACTGTTTTGGTGAGGGTCATCTCAACCATTCTTGGTTTCCCTCACCATCTCTCTCATAGAACCCATGGTCTATCTTGGAAAACTCCCCCCTTTCAACAGTTGTGCAACAGATATCCAATTTATATAAATAAATAAAAATTCATACATTGACCCTTTTATACAAAGGTTCATCAAATCAAACATTCACACATATTTAGTCTGCCATAGTCTCTTGGCCAGTTTATAGTTATATTTACAAACTGGGGGAAACAGGGGGTATTACACCCATCCTCTCATTCCCATCTCTCTCCCTCTCTCTCTCTCTCTCTCTCTCTCTCTCTCTCTCTCTCTCTCTCTCAGCCTTGGATAAGGTCCATCTTGGTAGTCAATGAATCCAAGTCAAATGCTAGTTTATGTTTAGTGTGACCCCAACACACTATGCCATCATGTAACAATTCCACAAGGGAAGTGTGTTTTGCATTCTCTACTAGGATCAATTGCTTCTATCGTTAAAACAACTCTTTAGTGCTTGCACATGCTTTAAAACACATCATGGAGTTCTCAAGAAATCCCCAAGGTCATTGACCTCCATGTACCAATCTCTGGCACATATTCAAGAATGGGTTCTTCTGATGCAATATAAAAAAAACCACTGAATTATGGTTTACATTGGCATAAACTTGATATATGTCTTGTTGGTGTCACTAACCTCATATGTTTCTATAGATCCTTATATAGCTTCTTATCCTTGGATTAGAGATGCAGGCATCTCTTCATATTTTTCAATATTCACTCTCAATACTCTTCTCTTAACTGTGGGATTTCTGGGGTGAAACTTTGGATGAAGTTTCCATACTTTTCTTACCGATGTCCACTTAACTTGTAGTGGTGGAAAAATTTCTTATTGTTGCTATATGGATTTCCTAACATACTCTTCCCCTCCATGTGCCTCTAAGTTTGTTGTTGGATTGGGGAAGTCTTCGAACCATTCTTCCTCTGAAATCATTCTAGCTTATGGCGGGTGGCTTGCTTCTCCTAGCAAAATGCCACCCGATGGCCTTTTTTCCCATAGAATGACCATGCCTCTAAGTACCAACAACTAATAGCAATTTTTCCTTTATTCCTACAACAATGAAAAACAAGGGATATCATGTTTGATGCAGGTCTCTTGGTCTTCTTATCCTTCTTTCCTAGCTTATTGGCTTGCTACTTCTTTTGAGTGATGGTGTAGGATGATTCTTTGAGCTCTTCTCATCACTACCCTTCTGAAATATTCCACAAGAAGGATGAGGTGGTAGTGGGTTAGGATCTTATACAAGGCTTACAAACAACAAAGCCAAGGCCTATGCTCTTCTTCAAGGCCTCCTTCTTGCAAAGGACTCCAAACTAACAACCAAGTCAAGGCCTATGTTCTTCTTCAAGGCCTCCTTCTTACAAAGGACTCCAACATAAAATCGTTGATTGTTATTGGGGACTCAATTGTCATCATCAAATAAATGGTTCTCAATTTAGCTCTAAAAGACAATAAGATAACCTAAATCATCCCAAGAATCAACAAGGAAGTTAAAATTCTGAGTTGGGTCTCATTCTATCAAGTTTTGAGAGAATGCAATTCTCAGGATGATCGGTTAGCTAATGAAGTTGCCTCTCTCTTGCAAGGGGTCATGGAAAAAAATGGGGGGTGTTATTTTTATCACATCCCCCAAGTTTATAATCCATTTGAATTACAAGTTATGTCACATCCTCATTAATCAACACCTATTTCAACAAATCTTATTACAACTTTCAAGTGTAGGGAAGGGACTTGCAAGGATGTGACCTTAACCTAGCTTCATGTGAGAATTAATGGTCATCCTACCTTTTGATTCCCTCTTTATGGATTCTCATTGGTAAGGTGGGAAAATGGATCAAACTTGGGTTGTATTTCAATGCAACTCTATAATTCCCATTCAGACTTGAGCTCACCTAATAAGATCTTACTTGTTTCTTTGGCTAATGCATTGGGATTTTGGTCCTTGGGTTGCAACTTATGGGTGTTTTTAGTGGTTAATATATTGAGTTCTTTGGTTGTTGGAATGTATTTTCATTTTATATATTTGGAGTCTAGTTTTTGGGTTCTTTGGTTTTTGGATTGTATTTTCATTTCAATACTTGGATCCCTTGAAACTCAAATATGTGCTGTGAATTTTAACGTGCAACAAAAAAAAATGTATGGAGTTGTGTTGACTTCCTAGCAATATTTTTTTCAAAAAATATTAATGTCATTTAATGTGTCAATTTTTTCATTTAATTAAATGCTTGTCATTGGAAATTTCTAGAAAAATTAACAAGTGAATTGTGTTCCCAATATCTAATTATTATGTATATATTATAAGCATGATCTACACAGAATGTAGTTGTGCCTTTTTTTTCGAGGTGGGGGGGATTCTATTTTTTTATTTATTTTATGAAGCCAACATATTAATAGTTGAATCACATTTTATGTGCATTTGTGTTCACAAAAAAAAGTCTTCTCGTGTTAACATGAAATGAAAAACTAGAAATACCCTTTTGAAGAGAAAATGTCAATGAAGTGCATATGTATTTTTTATAAATTTTTGGTTGTGTAGTTTTTATAGTACATGTTTTTTTTTATGGGGACCTTCCTTGCATAACTTTTAGAAATTTATTTTTAAGAATATAGTATGAAATAAAAAATGAGAAAGCTATATGTCATTGGATAGAGGGTTCAATGATGAATCTACATGCACCAAGTCTGCCACCTTCCATGGAAGAGACAAATGGATTTCACTTACTAGAAGTTGCAGCTCCATGAAAACCTTCAAAAATAGGGAAGGATTATCGACATTCAATCCCTTGATCAAGGGTTTTAAAACCCCTTGATTGAGGTATTTGAAAACCCTCAATTGAGGTGTTCTTAACTTATAAAGTTGATTTTGGTTTAAAAGGCTCAATGGAGGTTTTATTCCCTCAGTGAAGGTTTCACGGTTGAGTTAAAACCTTGATCAATGGATTGCATGGGATATTTTTATGTGCATAAATTTCCAAAAAGTGGGATTGAGATTTATGGATTCACCCTAATGAATGATTTTTCCAATAACTCTATGCTCAACCATGGCCCGTTAGAATAAGAACACAACAGGATCTCCCACTACCTCCCAAACAAACCTGAAACAATTTCCTTCCCCTATTAACTTAAGGGCACTCACATGAAGTTGATGGGAAAAAACGTGGTAATTGGGTGCAAAGGAGCGTGCTCACTTTCTTAGAAACATGTATGTGTTCTTAATTCTACAGCCTCAATTCTTACTGAACTTCCACACACACCTTCCAACTCAGATGTTTTTAGGAATGCACATGTGCGTTATTAGGAATAGTAGCGCATGTGTCTTATTACTAACATAACATCTCTCTCTCTCTCTCTCTCTC